>SDVV010041697.1:0-10410 GCA_016164225.1 Gammarus roeselii | reverse complement strand
TGGAGAACTCTTGGTTTGTCATCGCTCTTCTCGGTGCTGGAGAACTCTTGGTTTGTCATCGCTCTTCTCGGTACTGGAGAACTCTTGGTTTGTCATCGCTCTTCTCGGTACTGGAGAACTCTTGGTTTGTCATCGCTCTTCTCGGTACTGGAGAACTCTTGGTTTGTCATCGCTCTTCTCGGTGCTAATAACTTTATTGCTGTTGCCGATGGGAATCATTATTGATAATAATGATCTGGGGGGCGGATGTCGTCAAACGCCAGCAGCAACCGGCAAGGATGGCGCACGGTCGCAGGGAACCGGTTGCGACCGTTATACCATCAACAGTGGTTGTTTGTACCGATAGTTACCGTACCTATTGCGGTGGCTGAACAACAGCTCAAACCATCGTCCTGTGCATCGCAGCACCGACGCGGGGAGAAGCGATTGAGTGAAAATGGCAGAAAAGAATGGTCTAAGTTGTGCTAATGGAAGACCATAATGGCAGCCAAGCCTGAGATAATGGATAGCCATAGTGTTACTAGATCATCGAGGGCGCAGAGCAGGTATAATCGCCGGGGTAACACAAGGTGGGCAGCACACATACGATTGAGATTAAAGGGATTCAATTGGCGCGAGTAATGATACCGCCGGTAGCAATACCATTACAATGACTTCTTTGGCTGATTTGGCAGGGAGTTTTTATTGTTATATGATGAGGGTTGCAGGCGGGCAAAATGTGTTAGAAGACAGTTAAATGAATTAATAATAGGAAAGGGAAAAATTAAAGAAGGCAAAAGAACATGAGGGAGAAGTGAAGGAATAGTGGATCAAAAATTGAAACCAAACGTTTAAAGAAAAAAACTAAAATGTAAAAACTAAAAAGCGTCACAGTAAAAAAGGGAGAGGAAGCAGCCTAGAGACGAAATATACATGAATAAATGGACACGAAAATGGCATACAATAAAATAAGTGTTGAACCTGTAAGGAATTAGCATCTTAAATAATGGTACCCATTAACAAAGGTTACGTCCTTATACGTACAGTAGCAGCAGTAGACAATAGATACCACTTTCTGAATCACCTCTAATGTTATGAGATGAATAAACAAAATGATGCGATTGTTGCTACGAAACACATGGAGCAGCAGAAGGAAGAAAACAAATAGTAGCTATAAAGGAAGAACATTAAATATTACCAGCCCACATTAAGGTTAAATCCAGTGTTGCCAAACACCATGAGTATTTAGCAATGCGGATAGAGGTACAAGATCTGTTACCTTCGTAATGCTATTATCACCCTTGCTATTAGTGAAGGTGCTTCACATCAGCAGATTCAGCCCAGAAGAGGTTAAGGAATAGGCGTATAGCCACAGCATGGAAGGGAATATGAAACATTTGATTAGTTAAGCAGCATCCACGAACACCCACAAATAAACAGATTATTACTGGCTACACCTCTAACAGCCCAAACGGAGAGAATGGATTCCACAGCCTGTAACCATGACTACACAGGCGCGGGACTGTATCTTTGCAACTAACCCAGCCCGCACGAGTATTGCACTTCGATGTATTTGAACGTGCCCGGGCAAGGGTCGCCGAACGTTTCGCTGGACACCCCAACCTGGCAGTTCTGCGTCCCGGAACACCTGGCATATGAAGGAGTATATTTTTAATATGTACTCATTTTACACAACAAACATTTCAAAAAAAATCGTGGAATAATGAATTCCACAAAATGCTTTATTTTCCACAAAATTTGTACAAATCGACTATTAGTCACATGGAAGTTAAAGTAGAATGAAACTAACATACCATATTTTATAGTCATTTACAAATTTAGGAAATGTATGCGGTAGTCATAGATTATAACATGTGGGGGCAAACGGCAGGATTATAGGCACTTGTATGATAGGGTGTGTTGTTTAGACGAGAAATACACTAATCCTGACCTTGTTTTAGGGAACATGAACAAAACATAATAATGTCACCAAGAGATGACCTGGTGGTATATAAATCATTCAGATCAAAACAAGGAGGAAACATGAGGATGGGAAGAAAAAAAACATTTTTTCAATATGTCAACACTGCAAGATAACAAGGTAATTAGTAATTGGGATACATGACCAAATTGCCCATGTTCTGCTAGGAACGGGCTGTGGTACCCTTGGCGAGCTCGTGCACTGTGACTGGAAGATGAACCAAATAACAAGCACGTCTGCCACAGACACCAAGAATTGCTGCACGAAGGTTATTCCTGTGGCATGAAAGAAAATGGGATCGAATGCCGGCCGTAGCGGTTACGATGTTAGTGCAGCACTAGAACTCGTACTTTAGTACTCGGGTAGGCCGGAGAACAGCTGCAGTGAGGACAGCAGATGACCTGCAAAGATTGCTAGCTCATTCATAAATCAAAGTTTTTGCTATACAGCTTGAGAAAAATATTCACTGCCCTGACTGGAGGATGGCTGGCGTCCCACGGCTGCAGGCATGGAAGATGGCAGTACAAACTGGAATTGGATGACATTAGTGAAGAGTTTGAAGGAAGAGCAGGGTAACTAACAACGTGGTACCAACACTTTTGTACATCTACGATGATACATAGGTAAAATAGCAAAAAAACATTTGAAGATACACACAGGTCAAGGAATGTCTACGCAAGACCATCCTAACACTCAATCAAATACGCAAAAACACTTAAAATTATAAGCTCTGCTAGTAAAACACAGTTCTTTTGTAAAATTTAATTCGGGATAACAACCATTTTAGTTAACTTTATAAAACATCTTGGTCCTATCATCGCATGATGGAGCTATTGACATGACAATTAGACCCTGTCATTAGTATATCATGGTCCTATCATCGCATGAAAGAGCTATTGACATAACAATTAGACCCTGTCATTAGTATATCATGGTCCTATCATCGCATGAAAGAGCTATTGACATAACAATTAGACCCTGTCATTAGTATATCATGGTCCTATCATCGCATGAAAGAGCTATTGACATAACAATTAGACCCTGTCATTAGTATATCATGGTCCTATCATCGCATGAAAGAGCTATTGACATAACAATTAGACCCTGTCATTAGTATATCATGGTCCTATCATCGCATGAAAGAGCTATTGACATAACAATTAGACCCTGTCATTAGTATATCATGGTCCTATCATCGCATGAAAGAGCTATTGACATAACAATTAGACCCTGTCATTAGTATATCATGGTCCTATCATCGCATGAAAGAGCTATTGACATAACAATTAGACCCTGTCATTAGTATATCATGGTCCTATCATCGCATGAAAGAGCTATTGACATAACAATTAGACCCTGTCATTAGTATATCATGGTCCTATCATCGCATGAAAGAGCTATTGACATAACAATTAGACCCTGTCATTAGTATATCATGGTCCTATCATCGCATGAAAGAGCTATTGACATAACAATTAGACCCTGTCATTAGTATATCATGGTCCTATCATCGCATGATAGACCCAACACAGACCGCCATCGACTATTTATATCCTCAGTTAACGCAAATTCTTGCTATTACTCAGCCGCGAAAATTGAGAATTCTCAGGTCCCGAGAATTTACATTAAGTGACCGGGTCTCATTTACGGAGAAATTACGTATCAGTTCCGTATAATTTACGTAGCTGTGGTTATTATTTTGGTTTGGAAGAACAGCATTAAAATACAACAAAGGACCCATGCTGCCTGGGTACTGAGATCTGCGATGTGATCATGACACCAAAGATTGCCAGACACATGGTCTTTTCGATCGGGAGTACTCTATTATGAACGGGATGCTTGCTGCGTTGTTCCATTCTATCTAGTTACATAATAATGCAATCGACGGCAGGACGCTTGATATGACTTTTTTTAGTCCCACATAATAATGTAATCGAAAGCAGGATGCTTGCTGAAGGACCGCCGGAAACAGAGGTTTGAGGATTTGTAATAAGCATCAAGAATATATGATTGCGACACCGCAACCTTTCATGGAGTGAGAAATCAGAGTTCTGTTTCCTGGACATATAAACAGCTTCAAGAGGAAGACAATAAGGTTCAGACAGCAAGGTTTACAATACAGAAATTAAAAACTAAGATTTAGAAGTTGACGAAATACTTCTATTCGAAATTTCGCGCCATTTTCGTAGCGGGTTCCAACTTCATTTCAGAAGCATTTCATTGCAGCCAACGATAACTTCACATTCTTCAGAATGTTTATAAATACGGTGCATTCAGAAACACGACTATAATGGCATAAATAATGCGACTTGTCACGACATGCATGTATTATGAAAATGTGGCCTAACACTTCTCGACTATGTAAGTTTATTAGAATGTTTGTTGTCGGCCGTCTCATGTTTGGGCGTCGCTTTCGTCGTATCACCAACACCGCTTTGACGCCCTTATTGTCGCTTACAGACAACTGTGCGACGAAAGCAGCCCTCATCAACCGGTCACCTCACCAACGCGTCGAATTATCCATTACCCGCCAGTTCGGTGTCCCATTCGGCAGGGTACGAAGGGAGGTAATACAGATCCCCTTTGGTCGAGTTTTCTCCGCATCTCAGGCCTGGGGGCGTATCAAAATGGGCAGGGATGGAATGGGAGAGCAATACTGCGAAGACAGGGGGTGGGGGTTGAGCACTACTGTTAATAGAGGGTGGATGGGAGCACAACTGAGAAGACAAGGAGGGGATGGGAATCCCTACTGTGAAGAAAAAGGGGGTATGCACTACCGTGCTTATGAGGGCAGGGTTTGGCAGTGTATCACAGGTGTGGCCTAAGTACCGGCCTGTCAGTGTAGGCGACGATCTGCGCAGCCTCTTACCCAACCTACACTCTCTGCTCTGGGCAAAGATCATGCGATGGGTGTCGGGAGAGACCCTGGCATCCTGGGACTAGGCAAGAATCATGCAAGAGGTGATGGGAAGGGCCCTGTGCCCTGGGAACCCTCTGCTCCACAGCCGGGCAGAGAAGGTCAATTTGTCGACACAGGAAGTCGCGCTGTTCAGCGGATTCGTGGTTTAATCTGTCAGAAATGTTTCTTAAGCCACTGTATATGAGCAGGTTTCTGTTCTCATGAATTCGGCTCCTCAGTAAATGAATGCTAGTCGTAGAGATAATGACGCACAATATATTCACGTGCATGGGTTCATGATCAGAAATAAATGCCTGTGTTCCCTTGCACGGAATCCGATACTTTTAAGCAGTTTATTAATTGAATGAAAATAGGTGAACGACTGGCCAATAGTTTGTCAAACTGTCAGTTTTAACCTTACACCGTATCACTGTAACATAGCAACATTATCAAAGTACAGGCACATATCTTCATGGTAGCAGGTGGTGCATTGGTTTCAACACTCGTCAATTGTCGAATTATGTTGCTACAGAAATGTTTTAAAAGGCAGCATGCAAGCAAATTTTTAACAACAATCGATGTTGAAGATTTCAAATATTGTATCGCTTTTATTGAAATATCCGTACAGCAATGAGTTAATGTCGTGTAGAGCACCGAAACAAACGATGTACAGTTGTTAACCATTTATTTTTACCTACAAACGACATACATCTCCCAACACATAATTGAAAAATTCCCCAACAGATATTGCCCACATTCTTTCAACACGATTATTTTTTTCTTTCCAATATTTTTCATGCGTTGCCAATAAACCATCTTGCGATACCGTCACAAACAACAACCAATCCCCCTCAGCTTTTACAGCTTCTCAGTGTAGCTGTACCAGAAGCCGATGTCATCAATACCAGGGAAACAATTACCTATCCACCACATATATCGTTCCATGACCCTCTCCATTGTCCGGAGAAACCAATCTGAACTATTCCGGCAACTAAACTGAACCCTACCAGTAACGCCGGCAACTGAACTAAAAAGATCCAGCACAAAAAACAAGCCCACTTCGGACTAGCCCTCTCTCTTTCCATGTCTGCGGCGGCGGAGTCGGGAACGGCCTTTCGCCTGCTGCCTCATCTTGCGTCACATTATCTGTTCAGTTATTCCAGCGGGCATTTGCAACCTGCCATCAAATATCAATAAATCTTGGGCGAGAGACCTCGTGGCTTCCTCCCTCCTCCTTGCAGGCTGCCCCAATATAGATTCGAGGTCGACTTGGGACCTGCACGATGATGCGAGGCGCGCGTGTTAGGTCGACTTGGGACCTGCAAGATGATGGGAAGGCGCGCGCGTTAGGTCGATTTGGGACCTGCAAGATGATGGGAAGGCGCGAGTGTTAGGTTGACTTGGGACCTGCGAGATGATGCGAAGGCGCGCGTGTTAGGTCGACTTGGGACCTGCAAGATGATGGGAAGGCGCGCGTGTTAGGTCGACTTGGGACCTGCAAGATGATGGAAAGGCACGCGTGTTAGGTCGACTTGGGACCTGCAAGATGATGGGAAAGCGCACGTGTTAGGTCGACTTGGGACCTGCAAGATGATGGGAAGGCGCGCGTGTTAGGTCGACTTGGGACCTGCAAGATGATGAGAAGGCGCGCGTGTTAGGTCGACTTGGGACCTGCAAGATAATGGGAAAGCACGCGGGTTAGGTCGACTTGGGACCTGCAAGATGATGGGAAGGCGCGCGTGTTAGGTCGACTCGGGATCTGCAAGATGATGGGAAGGCAAGAGTGTTAGGTCGACTTGGGATCTGCACGATAATAGGGAGGCGTTCGCATGTTAGGAACCTGCACGATAATAGGGAGGCGTTCGCATGTTAGGGACCTGCAAGATGATGGGGAGGTGTTCGCATGTTAGGGACCTGCAAGATGATGGGGAGGTGTTCGCATGTTAGAGACCTGCAAGATGATGGAGAGGTGTTCGCATGTTAGGGACCTGCAAGATGATGGGGAGGTGTTCGCATGTTAGGGACCTGCAAGATGATGGGGAGGTGTTCGCATGTTTGGGACCTGCAAGATGATGGGGAGGCGTTTGCATGTTAGGGACCTACAAGATGATGGGGAGGTGCTCGCATGTTAGGGACCTGCAAGATGATGGGGAGGTGTTCGCATGTTAGAGACCTGCAAGATGATGGGGAGGTGTTCGCACGTTAGTGACCTGCAAGATGATGGGGAGGTGTTCGCATGTTAAGGACCTGCAAGATGATGTGGAGGTGTTCGCATGTTAGGGACCTGCAAAATGATGGGGAGGTGTTCGCATGTTAGGGACCTGCAAGATGATGGGGAGGCGTTCGCATATTAAGGACCTGCAAGATGATGGGGAGGTATTCGCATGTTAGGGACCTGCAAGATGATGGGGAGGTGTTCGCATGTTAGGGACCTGCAAGATGATACGGAGGTGTTCGCATGTTAGGGACCTGCAAGATGATGGGGAGGTGTTCGCATGTTAGGGACCTGCAAGATGATGATGGGGAGGTGTTCGCATGTTAGGGACCTGCAAGATGATGGGGAGGTGTTCGTATGTTAGGGACCTGCAAGATGATGGGGAGGTGTTCGCATGTTAGGGACCTGCAAGATGATGGGGAGGCGTTCGCATGCAAGGTCGACTTGGTCTGCAGCGTCATTCACAGGGAACTGCATTACTACTGCCTCGGGGCCACGAAGGCCCCGAGAAAGGCTATAGTAATACAAAAGACCTAATATCGCCGAGAAAGGCTATAGTAATACAAAAGACCTAGAGCTTCAGTTAATCGGCTAGATTTTGATAAACGAAACATTCACATCTGAGGCTAATTTGGTCTTGACGAAATTATTGTCGCACTTTTTCTTTAAACAGTTAGTGACCAAAGCAATATACCTCAATGGATATTTTTTTAATAACATTGGAAAAAATCTTGTTCGGTTGGTACTGAGAAGTCTGCATTAATTCTTTATTCGATTTTTTTATCTCCTTTATTATCATCGAATTTGGAGGAGTCCCGCGGTTGAAGCAGATTTCGCAATCAAGCAGTGTGTGATTTCATGCACCAGAGAGGACGCACAGATGGTGCGTTGTTGGGAGAAGAAAAAATCGAACGGATTGAACAATTCTTTCCACGATTTCTGATAGGGCATCGAGAGAAGGGTGGGCATGCAGTAAAAATGCGAAGTTACTTGAATTTTATGGCCATCAAGACGTGTTGAAGGAAAACCTTTAATCCGTTCCTCCTTTCGCTCACTGCAAAAATTTTCTAAGGCTGTAAAGGAGGAGAATAATTGGCCACTCGGCAACGAACAGAAATGACACCGACACACGTTTCGGAAACTAGCCGTTTCCCGAATTTTTCTGTAGATCACCAATAAGATTCAGCACTCGCTTGCTAGGAATTTGAGTTTATCCCGGAAACGACCGAATATAATCGATTTGATGAATACATTTCCAATGGAACTTATTTCTGAAATAAAAATGTGCTGCAATCTATACGGCCGATTTTAGGTGATTCTGCACGTCCATCCATTGAGCCTTCTTTCACTCAGTTTCATCCTCCACCTCTTCTTGTGTTCAACATTTTTAAACCGATCAGAAGCTCTGATGGGTTTAAAACCCTCTATTGCATGGCAATCATCCCTGTAAACAGAGTCGCTCGATGAGTCAACAGTCATATGACAAAGAATACGGTTATTGATCATTGAATAATATTTAGCAGCTTGGTAAAGACAATGCAAGAAGGAATGGAGTAAGTATGTGCACATAGGATACGATACAAGACGTGTATAGAGACGATGTAGCTCTGCTGACCGTACAGTGGCAGCAAACATGCATGAGGCATTGTAAAGGTCAGAAGGAGGAGGAGGAGGCATAAAGGGCATCAGCGCGGGACAATATGCATGTTTGATGCTCGTGAAACAGTAATGATAAGAGGAGGAGTAGTAGCAGTAGTAATAGTAGTAGTAGTAGTATTAGTTGCTTCTATGTAATGAAAAGCGAATAATGAAATGTCAAACCGTTTGAGCCCAAACTAAATTCGACCGAATCAATACGGGAAGATTTGTTGATATTTGACCATAATGCGGGAAAATGTTAGCACTCGCTTATTCCAACCATGTAATTAATTCAACGCATAACAAATTAACATTCCTAGGATGCAAGGAAACCATATCCTCGAGCCCATTATTTTACGGAATTCTGTTCCTTTACTTTTAGACAACACGAAGAGATCGCCCAGGAAGTGCAGAAAAGAGATAAAAAAATCAGAGTGATACTCTGTGAATTGCAACCCCGCGAATGCTGTAATCGGCGTGCCCACAGACCAGCCGTAACACGCATCATCGGTCAGCTGCTAGAGGCGTCGCCTCTAATTCCTAGACCCTTTTCATGGTCACCCTCGTCCACCCTATTAACCAGGCCTGCTCTATTGTGCTCAACAGGAGGCTTCATGCCACTCAGAAATTAAGAGCGGGTTTTTAGCGGGGTATTGACGGCTTCCCATAGGCCAACCAGTGCTGGGCAAATACAACTCTGAAATACATTCCCATAGTATTTATCTTCCTTTATTTTTAGTCGAAGTAAAAGTATCTGATACTGTATTTAGACAAACCAGGATAACAACTACAACCCGACTACGGAGCGCCCTTCATTGCAGTCTGGGTCACGCCTTTTCCGGTAGGCCTGAAATTAAAGCACAGGATCATGTGTGAAACTCTCACACTCGATCCCTAAAGAAGCGAGGCATCCATACAATGAGGAAGGACGGACATACGAGGGTTGAAAAGTGGAGAGAAATAAAAAAAAAGTACACAAAATCCAATGAAGCGTGGAAGAGGAAATTGAATAGAGTCAAGGAAGCTCATTTTAATTGAGAATTCGTGAGGGTTAAATAAGAAGTGGTCTGTTTTATTAGTCTTCATCCTTGTTTAACGCTGACATTGAAGTAACAAATGTGTGTTCAAATATGCCTTTAAGCATTGGTGTGCGCCTAATATCCATACAAAAATAGAGCACCGTATTTAATCATTTTTACCAGTGACTGTTTTCATAGCAAACAGAGCTTCGTGGGATGAACAATATCCAGTTGCGAGGTACAAAAACTCGCGCCAGGTTTATCATAAAAAATTGCAGCGCGAAACTAATAAATATATTCCACATCATAGCGATCCCATTCAAACGCTTACGAAGGTCGGATTAGTGAGCGAAAGATAGACACACAATGTTATATTCATCTTGTCGTTTGCAAAACATCATCCAACAGATCATAGCCATTCCAATGAATGAAGTTTGGTTTACTGTATGGACACTATACAGTAAATAGGTAGCATTAGATGACCAGTACCATTTCTTTTGGTGGGATACTGGGATAACAATAACACAAATATTCAACATTATTATTGAGCTATATGATGTAGCTATACAATGAAATGTTTCTCAAGCAACAATATTGTTCGTAATATATTATCTTATCTTGTACCCCAAATAATATATACCAAGTATACACACATACTATACATATGCATATACATATA
>SDVV010041696.1:0-10410 GCA_016164225.1 Gammarus roeselii | reverse complement strand
ATCACATGCTGCACAGATGTTATTCATCACATGCTGCACAGATGTTGTTCATCACATGCTGCACAGATGTTGTTCACCACATGCTGCATAGATGGATTTCATCACATGCTGCACAGATGTTGTTCATCACATGCTGCACAGGTGTTGTTCATCACATGCTGCACAGGAGTTGTTCATCACATGCTGCACAGGTGTTGTTCATCACATGATGCACAGATGTTGTACATCACATGATGCACAGGTGTTGTTCATCACATGCTGCATAGATGGATTTCATCACATGCTGCACAGGTGTTGTTCATCACATGATGCACAGATGTTGTTCATCACATGCTGCACAGGTGTTGTTCATCACATGCTGCACAGATGTTGTTCGTCACATGCTGCACAGACGGTGTTCATCACATGCTGCACAGATGTTGTTCATCACATGCTGCACAGATGTTGTTCACCACATGCTGCACAGGTGTTGTTCATCACATGCTGCACAGATGTTGTTCATCACATGATGCACAGGTGTTATTCATCACCTGCTGCACAGGTGTTGTTCATCACATGATGCACAGGTGTTATTCATCACATGCTGCACAGGTGTTGTTCATCACATGCTGCACAGGTGTTGTTCATCACATGCTGCACAGATGTTGTTCACCACATGCTGCACAGATGTTGTTCATCACATGCTGCACAGATAGTGTTTATCACATGCTGCACAGATGTTGTTCATCACATGCTGCACAGATGTTGTTCGTCACATGCTGCACAGATGTTGTTCGTCACATGCTGCACAGATGTTGTTCGTCACATGATGCACAGATGTTGTTCATCACATGCTGCACAGATGTTGTTCGTCACATGATGCACAGATGTTGTTCATCACATGCTGCACAGATGTTGTTCACCACATGCTGCATAGATGGATTTCATCACATGCTGCACAGGTGTTGTTCACCACATGCTGCACAGATGTTGTTCGTCACATGATGCACAGATGTTGTTCATCACATGCTGCACAGATGTTGTTCGTCACATGATGCACAGATGTTGTTCATCACATGCTGCACAGATGTTGTTCACCACATGCTGCATAGATGGATTTCATCACATGCTGCACAGGTGTTGTTCACCACATGCTGCACAGATGTTGTTCGTCACATGATGCACAGATGTTGTTCATCACATGCTGCACAGATGTTGTTCGTCACATGATGCACAGATGTTGTTCATCACATGCTGCACAGATGTTGTTCACCACATGCTGCATAGATGGATTTCATCACATGCTGCACAGGTGTTGTTCACCACATGCTGCACAGATGTTGTTCGTCACATGATGCACAGATGTTGTTCATCACATGCTGCACAGATGTTGTTCGTCACATGATGCACAGATGTTGTTCATCACATGCTGCACAGATGTTGTTCACCACATGCTGCACACTTCACTGTGTGACGTTTGACCTGATTAAGCTATCATAATGTGCATGTGTTGTGCATCTTTTGAGTTCTTTTCATTTTATATCTACGGTGCATTTTGGTTGGATTCACTAATCTCTTTCTTATTAGAATTTATAAGTATACGTAACTCAAACATATTTTTGAGTGAAAAAATCACAAAGTCTCTCAGTGAGTAAAACTCATTATTGGTATAGCCATTTGTTGAATTAAATTTAGTTTTCGTGCCAAACGAAGACATCAATTATAAACATTTATTATTTTTTCAGCTCCCGCTCATCGCGAAACAAGTCTGGTCGAGTCACAGTGTCATTATATAGGCTTAGACGTTCCTTTCCTTCTCCACCATGAGGTAACTTTGTCTTGACCAAAAGACCAGCTACTGTCATCTTCTCCACCATGAGATAACTTTGTCCTCACCAAAAGACCAGTTACTGTCGTCTTCTCCACCATGAGGTAACTTTGTCTTGACCAAAAGACCCGTTACTGTCGTTGAAAAATCGTCAAGACGCTAATAAATCTGTTTAGGTTGTCCCCTTACCCATGAGTTGGCTGGGTTTAGTGTTGAATGGTGTTTCGAAAACGCTTCATCTCAACATCATCTCTTGGTGTTCGATTAGTGTTACATGGTTTGGTGTTACATGGTGCTTCTGAAACGCTTCATCTCAACATCACCTCTTGATGTTCGATTCCAAGCAAATAATCAAAATTCTTGGATCAGTACTCCAAGACTTTGGTTGATGTTCCCTTCCATGTTGTAAATACGTGTATACAACAGCCTCCCTGTTGTGAACATTACACATTGTTAATACATAGATGAGGCAGTCGCCGTTGTCAATGTTTCATGTTGTATATACATTGTATATAACCAGCTCGGTGGCTGAGTGGGTAGCGCGTCGGCCTCTCATTGCAATAGACTTCCATTGGAGGAAACTGTAGGTTGTATGTCCGAACCTACCTGACCCCGAATGAAATATTCTGGTCGGTCTCTTAAATGTTCAAAGGCCAGTCCATAAACGCCGTGCGTAAACAATGGCTATCAGGTGACAAATTCGTCGTAAACCGCTATACAAGCAATGAATCTCTGAAATCCCTCAATTTTTGCTGTCGCTAAAATGATTAACAAGGATGCTAGTCATCATCTTATTCTTGAACAGTGCAACGCAAGTGTTAACAAGTTTGTACAGTACACAGTTATTTTCTTATCCATTAAAAACATTGGCAGAATTAAGAGAGTTAAAACAAATAATGAAACTTGATATCGTGTACTAACGCGAGTATGAGTATCTTCTGCAACCACCCACTGTTGCCTATAGCGGAAGGTGTATGATAGCGAGGCGGGAGGTGGGGTGTGTAGATGCTACACGCCCTTCCAGAACACATAGATAAAGTGACACCAGATCTGCTGACGCACGTGCAGGGTGCGTCCTCTCTGCTGAAGCGTGGAGGAAACAGATGAGGGCTTCAGAGCGTCTGTGAGGGGGGGAGGGTCTTCTCCCTTGATTGCAGCACTCAGGGAACACTCATGCAAATGAATATACCGTACACCAGGACAGCATCAACCATACAAACACAAGCAATAGAGAGAAAAAAAGCTGCACAAACACACGCAGCAGGGCGAATGAACCATACACACAAGCAAAAGGCAAAACAGAACTAAACAAACACACGCTGCATGGTGAATAAACCATACGAACACAAGCAACAGGGAAAACTGAATTATACAAACGCAAGCAACAAGGAAATAAGAACTATGCAAACACAAGCAGCCGGGGAAACAAACTACACAAACACACGCTACAGGGCAAATCAACCAGACAAACACTAGCAACAGGAAAACAAATTATGCAAACACACTTTACAGAGCGAAACACAAGCAGCAGAGAAAACAGCTACAAACACAAGCAACAGGATAACAGAATACGAATACACGATACAGCGCGAATCAACAATACAAACTCAAACAACAGGGAAAATAACTATACAAACTTACGTTATAGGACAGAATCAATCATACAAACACAGGCAATTGGGAAAACATAAATATACAAACACTCTGCAGAGTAACCACGAAACACGATCATGTAATCAATTGTAGACCCCTGAATACACTGTAATGCAGCAACTAACATGCAAACATGTCCATGCAATGTGTATACTTTAATATCTGATTTCAAATTTATGATTTATTGCTGGAATTAAATAAGATAGGACGGGTAAAATTCTTCCGTCCTGTTCTTCCTCAATTGAATTCACTATAAAATATACAGCTCCTATTTCCCACGAATATTTTATCAAGGATTATTCTCTGATCAATTTGAGGAGGCAACAGCCGTCACTAAATTACAGGTACAGACCCAAGGCCGAACCTCTGTTCCCACTTGTCCAGTCTTCTCTTCCTGGAAACCCTGATACTTCCTCCAATAAAGCTCTATTCATGCTGACACTGATCCTGCACTCATCTCCAAATACTTTACTTTATCAACAAACAGCAACAGACTCAACTACCGTCTCTGTCTTTTGCTCCTAGTAACCCTAAACCTCGACCCAATACACTCGCGTTCACCTCCCTCACCACTCCATCAATGAGAAAATTAAACAGCCAGTGAGACGAAGCGCAAATTTCCTTTGATTGATTTCGTCATCTGACAGAGTTATGTTCTTAAGAGCTCTTATAGAGGCGTGTTTGTTACTTATCGGAGTGTTTGAAGAAAAAAATGTTGGTGTTCTTTATAAAATTGAACTTTCACTTATAGGAAAAAGTTTGTTATCTCACATTACCTCTTCGTGTAGCATCTCCGTGGTCGTGGTCGTTATACACGCCATCTTCGTGAAATCTTTGTGAGATCTTGGTGGTCATATTCACGTCATACGTCACTTATTCGCTAACGTGGTCACGTCATACATGACATTTTCGTGATCGTGGTCACGTCATACATGACATTATCGTGATCGTGATCACGTCATACGTGACATCTCCGTAATCGTGGTCACGTCATACATGACATTATCCGTGATCGTGGTCACGTCATACATGATATCGTTGTGATCATGGTCCCGTCATATGGGACAGCTTCGTGATCGTGTTCGCGTCATACATGACCAATTCGTGACATCTTCGTGATCGTGGTCGCGTCATACATGATATATTCGTGACATCTCCGTGATCGTGATCACGTCATACATGACCTATTCGTGACATCTTCGTGATCGTGGTCTCATCATACTTGACATCTTCGTGGAAATCTTTGTGATCGTGGTCACGTCATACGTGACCTATTCGTGACTTCTTCGTGATTGTGGTCACGTCATACATGACCTATTCGCGACATCTCTTCGTGATCGTGGTCTCTTCATACATGACCTATTCGTGACATCTCTTCGTGATCGTGGTCTCTTCATACATGACCTATTCGTGACATCTCTTCGTGATCGTGGTCTCTTCATACAGGACCTATTCGTGACATCTCTTCGTTATCGTGGTCTCTTCATACATGACCTATTCGTGACATCTCTTCGTGATCGTGGTCTCTTCATACATGACCTATTCGTGACATCTCTTCGTGATCGTGGTCTCTTCATACATGACCTATTCGTGACATCTCTTCGTGATCGTGGTCTCTTCATACACGACCTATTCGTGACATCGCTTCGTGATCGTGGTCTCTTCATACATGACATCAGTCTAACACTTTCGTCCAAAAAAATCTCTATTACGCTGTTTCGTTACACTTTTCATACTCTTTTGACTGTACTCTATATAGAAACGTCTGTCTCTGTTACAGCTTTTCCTGATCATACTTGAAAAAGTATTATAATCAACGGAGAGCATGATGGTCATGAAGCTACAGTGAGCAGTTTGAAAATTGCATCAAAACATCGCCTTATTATCGTCATCATTCCTGATGTTGCATTTCACGATTGATAACAAAGAGTTACACACCCGCACTGACTTGATTAACAATTAATTACTAAGACAGTTGCGTGTAGCAGTATTTCTGTGTTTTTTCCTCGAGTGTTTACAAGTTGCCTCGCGTGGATAGTTTTGTTGTTGTTGTTACTACCGCTGCAGCTGGTCTGTCATGTTGGTAACAGCTCTGTCGGACCGCGCCGGAGCGTAAAACCAAAAACACGGACTGCTTGCGTCCGGACACCCTCGTGCGAAACACAAACTGAAACACGGGGCTGTGGGCGGTGGACAGCAGTTTAAAGGAGCCGTTTCTAGCGTTTCCCTGCTGTGCGTCTTCTTTTTATGAATGTTTTCTTTTCATTTTGGATCCCGTATTGCGCACACGATGTAGTGACAAAATCTCTTGCTTCAAGCGAGCCTGTCATTATGTGTGAAAAAAATCGTGTTGATATCACATTTGAACTTCTTGATTGACTCACCGATCGTTCATCATCTCATGATGAGTCAAGGGAGGAAATTGCCTCTTTTTTTATATCATTGTCCTGGTTCGCGTTATTTTTCTCATTTTGTTGTTGATATATTCATTGTTTACGGAAATGGACGAACTGATATCAGTGTTCAGGAAATCTATCGCACCAGCATTAGCAGTCAGGGAGAGTAAGAGTTGTGATGCTGTTGCTTCTTATTTAGGTGATGTGAGACCTTATTCCTTGCGATTATTTGTGGTGGTAATCATTATATGGATGACCAGAGAACGCTGTGCTGTGGCGACAAAATGAGCAATTTCCGCTACAGTCTTGGCAGCATCATCTACGACATCATCGACGACATCATCGACGACATCATCGACGACACCATCGACGACATCATCTACGACTATGCCAAAGAATTTTGCCTGGGCGAATCCGGAGAATGAACTGTTCTTGGGCCCAAACTTGTTAAAACCTGTTCAAAACTTCAAACAAAGATATTTTTTATTCTCGAGATACGGTTTTGTAATGTTTTTGTAGTACTCGCGTTTTTCCGACGTTGATGTTTCAAAGAAACGTGTCCGTGTAAGCGCAAATCGACGTATCCGTCTCATCACTTCCGCGTAAACCATGCGTAAACCACCTATTTTTTTCATCGAGGGCTGATCCGCAACAAATATTCACGCCCAAACGAATTAGAATACGCTCGTACTGCGCATTTTATTGGCAAAGGGGAAAGCGATGTTCATCTCATCCCTTGTGCGTGGCTTCGTCCCGTTCCTCGATGCACTACTCGGCTCGGACTGCGCAAAATAGGCCACATGTACTGTGTCCTGCGCGCATGTGCGGACCACTGCGCGCTCATCGGCCCGCAACGCGCAGTAACGGCCGCGCGAACCTTGATACCGCACTAAACAAAGGTTTTTGGTCAAAAATTCTGAAAAATCTTGTATTGACGGATTTTCAACAACCTCGGCCCGTTTACAGTTGAAATACGATTCACGTTTGATTAGTTTTTTAACCTTCCAAAAATACATTCTTGCATCATAAACCGTCTCTTGTATGATAAGAGCGAAGGGATACATCTCTCGTAAGCGAAGTGGAAAACTGGCGTCCAGACTTAGTGTTAGTGTTACAAAGAGCACTAGTGTAGCCACCGCTCTCCTATGCTGGGACTATAAACGCTCTATTTTGGCAATGCTTGTTTGCCGTGGTTCGATACTACATGCATGGCTTACATCATCGCTTCTCAATATAAACCATGGTACTTGATTGGACACTGAGAGGCTGTCGGTGAATCACGAGTTACACGAAGGGAAGAAGTTGTTGTTGACTCAGCTAATGTAGAGATAGCATTGATCTGTACATTAATTTAATTACCCTCATCACGGGACGGCTTTTCTTGATAAGATTCAGCAGTACATTAGGTCCATTACCTTCTTCACGGGATGGCTTTCGTTATAAGATTGATCTGTCCTTTAGGTCCATTACCTTCTTCACGGGATGGCTTTCGTTATAAGATTGATCTGTCCTTTAGGTCCATTACCTTCTTCACGGGATGGCTTTCGTTATAAGATTGATCTGTCCTTTAGGTCCATTACCTTCTTCACGGGACGCCTTTTCTTGATAAGATTGATCTGTCCTTTAGGTCCATTACCTTCTTCACGGGATGGCTTTCGTTATAAGATTGATCTGTCCTTTAGGTCCATTACCTTCTTCACGGGACGCCTTTTCTTGATAAGATTAATCTGTCCTTTAGGTCCATTACCTTCTTCACGGGACGCCTTTTCTTGATAAGATTAATCTGTCCTTTAGGTCCATTACCTTCTTCACGGGACGCCTTTTCTTGATAAGATTAATCTGTCCTTTTGGTCCCTTACCTTCTTCACGGGGCGCCTTTTCTTGATAAGATTGATCTGTCCTTTAGGTCCATTACCTTCTTCACGGGACGCCTTTTCTTGATAAGATTAATCTGTCCTTTAGGTCCATTACCTTCTTCAAGGGAGGACTAAGAGCAGTCACTGATTTGTGGTTTCTCTATTATATTATCTTATTTTCGTCTTTAAATATAACACTCATGAATGTTATTACAAGTGAATATATTTATTTACGAATGATCATCGCAACATTCATCTTTTTACGTGTACTTAAGTCACAAGTGAGTATCTCAGCGTTTAGTCTCTTGCTCCCTACACTTGGCTGTTCCAGTAGAGTTCAATATTTTGTCTCATTATATTACAACTTGAAAATTGGGGAACGTACCGTCGCGTGACGAAAGCATTTCGCAATTCAAATATTACTCGAAAGCCAAACACTGAAAACGGTCCTGTACACGCACATGGCTCCATCTTGTCTTGTGGCATTGCTGGACACTCACCCCATCATGACTCCATCTTGCCTTGTGGCATTGCTGGACACTCACCCCATCATGGCTCCATCTTGCCTTGTGGCATTGCTGGACACTCACCCCATCATGGCTCCATCTTGTCTTGTGACATTGCTGGACACTCACCCCATCATGGCTCAATCTTGCCTTGTGGCATTGCTGGACACTCACCCCATCATAGCTCCATTTTGCCTTGTGGCATTGCTGGACACTCACCCCATCATGGCTCCATCTTGTCTTGTGGCATTGCTGGACACTCACCCCATCATGGCTCCATCTTGTCTTGTGGCATTGCTGGACACTCACTCTTCATGGCTCCATCTTGTCTTGTGGCATTGCTGGACACTCACCCCATCATGGCTCCATCTTGCCTTGTGGCATTGCTGGACACTCACCCCATCATGGTTCCATCTTGCCTTGTGGCATTGCTGGATGCTCACCCCATCATGGCTCCATCTTGCCTTGTGGCATTGCTGGACGCTCACCCCATCATGGCTCCATCTTGCCTTGTGGTATTGCTGGACGCTCACCACATCATGGCTCCATCTTGCCTTGTGGCATTGCTGGACACTCACCCCATCATAGCTCCATCTTACCTTGTGGCATTGCTGGACGCTCACCCCATCACGGCTCCATCTTGCCTTGTGGCATTGCTGGACGCTCACCCCATCATGGCTCCATCTTGCCTTGTGGCATTGCTGGACACTCACCCCATCATGGCTCCATCTTGCCTTGTGGCATTGCTGGACGCTCACCCCATCATGGCTCCATCTTGCCTTATTGCATTGCTGGACACTCAACCCATCATCTTGAACTGTCTTGACCTGAATAAGGTCAAAGTTTCTGTTTTCTTGGTAATTTTAATTCGGAATGACATGCAGCGGTTCTCAATTTGTGATGAGGAAGTTGCACCGATTACCGAATGCTTGTGGCGTCTAATGACCTGAATCGCCTTTGACGAGTGATATGGAGGTCAATGACCTGAATCGCCTTTGACGAGTGATGTGAAGGTCAACGACCTGAATCGCCTTTGACGAGTGGTGTGGAGGTCAATGACCTGAATCGCCTTTGACGAGTGGTGTGGAGGTCAATGACCCGAATTGCCTGTGACGAGTGGTGTGGAGGTCGATGACCTGAATCGCCTTTGACGAGTAGTGTAGAGGTCAATGACCTGAATCGCCTGTGACGAGTGGTAAGGAGGCCAATGACCTGAATCGCCTTTGACGAGTAGTGTAGCGGTCAATGACCTGAATTGCCTGTGACGAGTGGTGTGGAGGTCAATGACCTGAATCGTCTTTGACGAGTAGTGTAGAGGTCAATGACCTGAATCGCCTGTGACGAGTGGTGTGGAGGTCAATGACCTGAATAGCCTATGACGAGTGGTGTGGAGGTCAATGACCTGAATCGTCTTTGACGAGTAGTGTAGAGGTCAATGACTTGAATCGCCTGTGACGAGTGGTGTGGAGGTCAATGACCTGAATTGCCTTTGACGAGTAGTGTAGAGGTCAATGACGTGAATCGTCTGTGACGAGTGGTGTGGAGGTCAATGACCTGAATCGCCTTTGACGAGTGGTGTAGAGGTCAATGAGCTGAATCGCCTTTGACGAGTGATGTAGAGGTCAGTGACCTGAATCGCCTTTGACGAGTGGTGTAGAGGTCAATGACCTGAATCGCCTTAGACGGGTGGTGTAGAGGTCAATAACCTGAATCTCCTTTGACGAGTGATGTAGAGGTCAATGACCTGAATCGCCTTTGACGAGTGGTGTGGAGGTCAATGACCTGAATCGCCTTTGACGAGTGGTGTAGAGGTCAATTACCTGAATCGCTTGTGACGAGTGGTGTGGAGGTCGATGACCTGAATTGCCTTTGACGAGTAGTGTAGAGGTCAATGACGTGAATCGTCTGTGACGAGTGGTGTGGAGGTCAATGACCTGAATCGCCTTTGACGAGTGGTGTAGAGGTCAATGAGCTGAATCGCCTTTGACGAGTGATGTAGAGGTCAGTGACCTGAATCGCCTTTGACGAGTGGTGTAGAGGTCAATGACCTGAATCGCCTTAGACGGGTGGTGTAGAGGTCAATAACCTGAATCTCCTTTGACGAGTGATGTAGAGGTCAATGACCTGAATCGCCTTTGACGAGTGGTGTGGAGGTCAATGACCTGAATCGCCTTTGACGAGTGGTGTAGAGG
>SDVV010041695.1:0-10410 GCA_016164225.1 Gammarus roeselii | reverse complement strand
GAGAGATAGTGAAGGGTGAAGAAGAGGGGAGTCTGAAGGGAAATAAGGGTGTTCACCCCCCCGGTTGGGCCGTGACTCCTGGCGGCCCGTGAACCTAACATGCCTAGGGGGGGCATTCAACTCGAAAACCATTCCTAGTTCTTCCCAGGTGTATAATTGAAAAGCAAAACCATACCTAGTTCTTCCCAGGTTTCTAAATGTAAAGCAAAACCATTCCTAGTTTTTCCCAGCTGTTGAACTAAAAAGCATCTCCATAACAGCAGGTGGATTCACGTGACTTACCTTGCAGGAGTCTATGAGGTCCTCAACTAGGAAGATCCGGTGAAGGTAAGCCAGCGTGGAGTTGATCTGGCCGAGCATGACATCGACGGCGCCATGGACATTGTCAGAGGGCAGCGTGGGGTTCATGGCCAGGTACTCCCTGCAGCAGAAAGGGCTGGTGAGCGGTTGAGAAGAGGAAAAGCCGCCCAAGCGGAACGGTCTCTTACAGCATCGTCTCTTACTTGTAAATCAAACGCGTGATTTGGTAGGCGCAATTTATTAGAATTAAAGCTTGAAATCCAGAGCCAACTCTCCCAAGTGGCTGAGTATTCTTCACACTTAGCTACCATCACAACTAATATTCATCCGGTGGAAATTGTGATGTATCAACGTGGAGCCCAGCCAATGGTGGTGTTGTTGTTGTTTGCACCACACAATGCTAAGAAGCATTCATTAACGGTAAAACCTTAGCATTTTGAGAAATCACCATCACAGAAGCGGTATCAAAAGTGAGCAGGAAGATTGTTTAATTCATACCATGATTTTAGCCAAACAGAGACTGATATAAAAAGCTAACTCTGAGCTCTGCTTGTAGTTTTGTTTTCAGATTTCAGCCACACCGAGTCAAAATTCTTCCATCGTTGACAGAGCCTTAGCATTTTGAAATGTAGCTCCTTTATAATGCTCTCCAAAATGTAGAGGTGAGATTTTCATTGAGCGTACAGAGAAATGAACTGTCAAAATCTAAGCAATAATAGCGAAGCTGTGGCATTTGTGAGGTGCGTCTTGCCGTCGGCCACTCCCTTTTCAGGGGGATTCGGTCAAATGGCAATCATATCACTTTGACAATAGTGCGGCACAAGGGATGAAGAACGTTAGTTGCAATACGGCCAAGTTAAGAGTTCGATTAGGAAAACGAGAACAAATTTAGAAGAAAAGAAAAACGACGAGGATCTCTGCGTATTGAACAGTTTATAAGATTGCGCCGAGAATGGTCTAAATCCATGCACTTTCAGCAAAGCCTCACCATTTTGAAAACCATCTCAAATAAAGCGTGAAGAGCAACCACACCCGAGAAAGGTTTTCGTTCAGAGAGTGATTCAAAAAAGCAGACGCGGGGCTCTACGAAAAGTTATGTTATTCAAATTAGTCCATGATGTATCAAAAATCTACATTTTTACTGAAGCCTGGGGATTTTCTTCAAATGCGACTCTCAGATAAGAGATGAAGAGCATGACATGAAATTTGGCCACGATCTGTAAGATACATCGACAGGTATATCATAGCCAAATTAAGTGCTCGACTTTGAATAAATGAACAATTTTCCTAAAAAGTTGACGTTGACTTGTTCGTTGGTTTCAGCTAAGAATTGTCTAAGTTCATGCTTTATTGGCGAGACCCAAGCATTATAAAAAATTGCTTGTGCGAGTGTGACAACAGACGGACTATTGTTTTGGAATCAGGGTCCAACAAAATTCTTTAAAATGATTTATAATACTAATCATTTTGACGGAAAGAAACAGATTTGTACACAGTAATGTTTCCTGGTTATGGCTGTGAAACATGATTAGTGACCAGGGTTACCATTGACCGTCAAATTAGAAAATAGTGATGCAATTACTCATCGTTTTCAAAATGCGATTCGGTTATCGCTGTATTGAATAATCAAGTCGTAGATGTAAACGGCGTGGCCACACAAGAAGGTACCATAAAGGAATGGTTGCAGAGCTGGACGAGCGAATTACGACCGATATGGGCACACAAGCTTGAATAATGAATTAATGGTTGAAGTAGTTGAGGAGCGAACATATTATGGCACACACTTGTGACATATTGTTAGTGACAGCTGTGCATGAGAACATCGGAAACCGCCAACATGGGGCGCAAAATGTCATAAGTCGACAAAAGGGTCAGATGGTGATCGCCTCAAATGCTGTAGAGTTCCGAATTCGTCATACAGAAAAAAATACAGCGGGTAGGATAGTAACTAAGCAAACAGACTCGCAATACCCCAAGCAATATAATGAATTAACGAAGGGAAACAGGGAAACATTTTCCCGGCTGCACCATCAATGCGTTTCGATAACGATAAAACGGCAAAAAAGTTTTCAAATAAAATATTATGAATCAAAACTTCAACAACTATTTCGATGCCCATAAGTTATTCAGGAAATTGGCTTAAGCCGTCCTCACATCGACTCGCAACCTTGCTCCCTCTCAAACAGGGTGGGGCAATGGAACTTGGGCCGTCCCCACACCAACCCCGCAACTCTCCTCTAAAAATATCCCAGCCTAGACACGGGTCTCCCTCTTGCCCTTCATCAACCCTCGCTTACTGGTCTCTTTGCTGATCCCCCTCCCACCTTTAGCAAGGTCTTCCTCACACAAATTAACAGTTTTTACTTTTGGTCACAGAGTCTGTAGTGGCAGCTACGCAACAGTGCGTAAGATGACTATACAGATGCTTCCGTTCAAGCCACGGTCAATTCTAAAAAAAAACATTTTTCCTTCGAATGAATAATTTTTGTTCCATCAGTATTATGGTCAGATGATGGGAAGTAAATGCTTCCCACTACAAACATTTTAGGAAGAAATGTTCATGGCAGAGGACAAGGACTTGCATGTAATTACATTACAGTAGCTAATCATGAATGAAGTGGAACAACAATGCCTAATTCTGGTGTTCTCATTGCATGACAACAGGTGCATGTCATCAATCAGTCAGTTGTTATTCATTCAGTATCTCGCTAAATTGAAATGGATCCTTCAAGATTGGCGCTTCAAACGTTTGTTTTCAATGCAATTTCTGTAAGATACAAAATGCAAGGTGTGCATGAATACTGATTGTGTAGCCAACAACGATAGATCCTGTAATAATTGATCCAGGATGAACGGCTGTCTTGACTGATGGCCAAGTAATGGGGAGCTGGTAAAGTCTGATGTAGTATCCTGTGCGTTTGCATTTCTATAGCTAACCATAAACATAGTTCATAGAATGTATCAATAACGAAATAAGCTCAACTCGGAGGGGTATGAGGTCACCAATTAATTTCGTGCTGTGCGGTACGGAGGGCGGGACAAAAGGGAGCGACTGAGAGTTCGTCGCAAGGCACCGGTCGCCAGATGCTTGTCAGATGGGTGGGCCGACGGTAGGGGATGGACGAGACGCCGAATGAGAATAAAAAGCACGGAGTGGACGGTAATGCACCGACCTCCTGCCATCCCGTCCACGCGTGACATGGGCACGCATCCACCGCACAGCTTGCAATAGGGTTATGATAGCATACCGGCATCAGTGCCAGCTGGCCCTGATGTAATGGTCTAAATCAAGCCACCTGCAGTGCATTACTGTCCGAGCAACAACAGCCACATAGAAATAAAAGCCATGATCTTGTAAGATAGAATTAAGAATTGCGTAGTCCTGGGGATATAACGGCAGGTGCGCGGGCGTAAAATTGCAATAAGGCGTCTCCAATTGCAAACAATAGTTAAAAATTGCGTAGTCCTGGGATATAACGGCAGGGGCGCGGGCAGGGAAATCACAATAAGGCGGCTCCAATTGTAAGCAGAAGGTCGAAGGTAAAATGGTAGTTGAAGCGGAGAGCAAAGGTATTATTGAAGGAGGGGACGTAAACGAAACTATTGCAATATGGCGGCTCCATTGTAGTCAGATGGTTGAAGGTAAAAATGGCAGATAAAGCTAAGAGCAAAGGCACCATCGAATTGCCTTGACAACCAATGGCTGAATGCTCATAGGAAAGATATGGCGAGAAAGATACAGACTGTAATTTACGCTCCAGGCGCTCGAAATGTGCCAAGGAGCGACATCTCAAGAGATTGGAGTGTCAAGGCTTTTTAGTGCACTAGAGTCAATGTCCTTCTCGCACCGAACGTCAAACCAGCAGCCAGTGCTGCATTAATTCATCGACAAGCCATCGTCCTTCTCCGAGTGAGCGACACCTCAAACTCCGCCATAAAACACACAATAGGTCATGGAGCAAGCGACACCTCAGACTCCACCATGGCCATACGACACCACACACTCCACAATGAAGAACCAATTTATCCAGAAACGACACCTGGCACGATGAAAACACGAATTGGTCACGTCGCGACTCCTCCAACTCCACCATGACAACACAAATTGGTCAGAGATACACCTCGAACTTTACTATGAGAACACAAAGTTGGAAAAGGAGCAACAACTTTAATTCCACAAACTGAAACACAAATAGGGCCATAAGTGGCACCTTAAACCCCACAATAAAAACTCTAATTGGTCCAGCAGTGACATCTCTAACTTCAACATGGGAACACAAATCCAGGAGCAATAACTTAAGACTCGTTCAAGATAAAGTTATTATAAAATAATACCCTTTTTTTAATACACTGACAATACTATTATTACACATTTGAAAACAACATAGAAAGCGATAGAAGAAAATGTGGTGAAAATAAACCGAGACAAGAGCAGTAGAGTTGCTCTTAGTCCTCGTTTTCCAGAACAGCGGTGCGGAGTATGCCACACTTTGGAAAGAAAATTGGAGCTCATTCATAAGAGACACTAGAGGATGCAAAGACAACATGGCATCTTTCTGTTCACTTTTGAAAATTCGTCAAAAAGATGTCCTCAAAGGCAACACCAGCCTTCTGTGTGAATAGGCTCCAAAGGTGCGACTAGTATTATTCACTCAAGACAATTTTCCAAGTACACTAAAATTGTGATTGCTGAAGAAGATTATCATGTCAGGTGGACTCTTATCAACTGTTATTAGACGTCAGTGCTCGTGGTGGCAACGTCCATGCCATCCATTCAGGGCTGAACAATATTCTTCCAAAGCTGAAACTGCAGCGACCAGATTATATAAGTGAGGAAGTTTTCTATCAAGCTGGCGTTAGTGTTTTTCTGGCGCCGAATGTCAACTCAGCAACAGGTGTAGCATCAAGTCTCAAAAACATTTTAGATCAGAGTTACTGGATTTACTACAGCATAGTGTCACGGGTGCCACTGAAGGTACAGTAACTTCTAAGGTGCTGAGGCCGTATGGTCCCAGCACTGAAGTGGCAGAAAAGAGCATTATTTCAACCTACCCTGCCTTGCGCTCCAGAGACCCAAGGATGCCCAGTCGCCCTGAAGGGGCCGGAGGCAATGCGCCTCACATCTGCTGAGGGTCAAGATGAAGACGAGTCAGGAAACAAAGAGCCCATGCACGAGGTCTACGCTCAGTGCGGAGAATCTCACGAATGAGAACTGCATGAATGGAAAGAAGAAAATTCGTGTAGTCCAGGACCCATAATAGCTCACTGCTTGACACGTAACAGGGTGCAGAAAAGTACTTTGGTGCGGATCACTTACTTGAATGGGTGTCCATCCTGCGTCTTCTGTACGGCTTGCTTAATGTTCTTGTAGATCCTGAAGGAGACGGCGGCGAAAAGGCCGGTAAGGGCAGTGTAGGCGAGAACCGAGATGAGGGAGAAGCAGGTGAGAGAGAGCAACAACACCAGCAGCACCGTCAGCGCAGCACCGCTCTTCTTCACGTCGCGCCAGTAGATGAGTTCCGCAACTGCGGGCAGAAGGAGTTAAGTTAGCTCAAATTTGTATACACTGATACAGACTTTGTCCCCTAAAATACAGTACGCTTTGACGAAGAGCTAAAATATGGAGACTGGTTAGTAGTACACTCTAGAGCAGACGACTTTATGCGTTGGTGTACAGAAGACATGGGAGGAAACAGAGATGCAATGCATGAGGTCCTGCACCTTGGCTCGGAATCCCAGGCGTGAGAGCAGCAAAAAAAAATAGCGTAGGGGTGGAGACAAGCGCGTAGCACTCTTACCTAACCAGTGCGTGGGCATTAGCATAGGTAACATTACAAACAATAGGATTTTATTCAAAGGAATGAGAGATATACTCGACGGATCAGTCAGATCAGATGCACAGATTCACCAACGCAGTTGCTACAGCGTGGTGTGTTGCATGAATCATGACACAGGTGTTCGAGTACTGACACAATATTATTATGACTACGATGCCTGTTCTGAGCACAATCATACGACAAAAAGATGGTTCGTATAATAACGACCTTGCAAGTTGGAAGGGTGCACTTTTGGCAGAATTTTTCAAGAATAATCGGAAAAAAATTAGAATGGACTTAGCGACAAAAAGAATTGGTGGTACACCCAAAATACGGTTATTGTGCTCTCCAGAAACATTGCTAGTCAACCCTTAACAACAATATCCCCATTTTTTAAATCAAAACTTTGTTGTGTCGGATGGCAGAGTTGTTAGTGCTCTAGACGAGTTCACGCGACGCGGGGTCGAATCTTGGTGGGACGTAAAGTTTTTCCAATGATGAAATCACGGTTCATTTAATGTACTATTAATATCAAGTAACTTGTATAAGTATAGGTGGTTAAACGAATTGAGGGTTAGCGGAAACTCAAAGTGAGATGAGCACACCTTCGTAAGCCCATGTAGGGGCTGACAACATTCCTCATAATACAATATATGCTTGAGACCAAGTGAAATGCGTTGATTCCACTTTTCTCTCACAGAGAGGCGGCTGCAACGAGGCTGGAGATCGTAACTCAGCCTCCTTCATGCGCAAATGTTACTTCAACTAAAATTGAGACCGTCGGCCTTACTCAGCCTGAAGTGAGTCCTGTCGCTCGCCCAACCATCCACTAGATCAAACTCAACTAAGGCCAAGGTGGCGCGTTCCTCTCTCACGGTATATAAAGAACGAGAGCCGCACTAGACGGCGTTTGACGTTCCTTCCTTCATGATCTATGACGTTCAAATTAGTTTCAACTTCTTTATCGGCAGCTCCCTTTCCAAACCATGACATAAACAAAAAGGGCTCAGCCCTTCACTCAGCAACTACCTTCTTAATTACAATAAAGTAGTTACCCTCCTTTTCCATGACTGCTAACGTCTTGCTCAAAGAAACTAGCGTATTCTGGAGATGGTGAGGACAATAAACTCATCGACTCTTTTAAAAACATTTTCTGCGTCAAGGTCGCTAAAAAAACACGGCCACGCTGGCGGTCGGGTCTGAGAGGAGCAGCATACCGGGGTTGCCGGCGACATGTGGTGGCGGAACCCGACCGAGACGGGCGGCTGCTCAGCTCGGGATGGCTGACGAAACCGTGTAGCTCACTATCAGGAGTTAGCTTGAAAGTGGCTGAGACAGTGTAGCTCATCCCAAGGGGCTAGCCCCACGTGAGTTCATGAGTCAGCAGCTAGACCACGTGAGCGTATGAGGCAGCAGCATTTCCGCATGAGCCGAAGAGGAGACAGTCCACTTACGGCGGCTAGCACACGAGAAATGGTGAGCTCAGTCGCAGGGTGTAGCTCACGTGAGCTTGTGAGGCAGCGACTAGCCCACATGAGCTACTGCAGCACTGCACCTAGAGCAGCCTTCGCTAGAAAAGCAGCATGCGGTCCAACATCCGGTGCATCAAGCAGCCAGGTTTGGTTAGTTGACTTTTATGACATAGTTGCAGGACCAAGCAGCGAAATGAAGAGCGTCGATCGCTGACCAACAAACAGAGCAGCCCTCAAAATGTGTCCTTGATTAGAGCATTACAGAGGAGCAATCTTGAGACCAGGTGTAGTAGAGTCGACCAAAACTAATACAGATGCTCAATTTTTTTATATTTACGTTACATCTTTTGCTCATCAAGATCCACAGGTTTCATGAAACTTTCACAATTGTGATTTAGCCTGTATTCTGTATACTATGGCAATCGACATCAAAAAGGTGGCCATTATCCTGATAACAACCTCAACGACTGACAGTCTAACACAACGTTGCGAGTGTCTGGTGTATCGGCAGCAGAAAAAAGCTGTGAGTGTATCGGAGAAACCACATCATGCGGGCGCACAGCGAAGCAGCGGCACTCCTCGAAATAGCGAGTGGCAGCACTCAAGCGATGTCTCGACAGCTGCTCGGGCACAGGAGGGCTGGCAACCGTAGCAGTTAGATGCACACTCTTGAGTAGTCAGGATGATACCCTCTCGGATTTATAAACGAGATTTTTTGGATGAATGTGAGCCCTCCGATTCAATGGTGTCTCTCGGACTGAGAGGTGGCTAACGTGTCGGAATCATGGATCCACTGGCGAAAAGGTATCCATTAGACTGTCATATCGCTCATGGAAGAATGCATTCCAGAGTCGAGATTTAACCTGAACGATTTTTTGGGGGTAAGTCTTGATCGACAACTTCTTACCCTAATTGCAATCAACACTAGTAGCATTGCGAACATAACAGCACAGTTACGGCTGCATGATACACCAAACATCACAGCACAGTTACGCCTGTATGATGCACCAAACATCACAGCAGTTTCGGCTGTATGATACACCAAACATCACAGCACAGTTACGGCTGTATGATACACCAAACATCACAGCACAGTTACGGCTGTATGATACACCGAACATCACAGCACAGTTACGGATGTATGATACACCCAAGTGACTTGACGCAACCTTATAGCAGATAATCCCCGTCAAACACCATGGCACACCTCACCTACGGCTATAGGAAGACGGTCGGTGTTGATGACTTTAAACTCTGCCACCTTCATGATGTGTATGTTAAGCATCGGTGATACAACCCAATAATTGATTTGCGTTCCGTGAGGCGCAGAGTTCGTAGATACATCAATGTCATGCAAAGGGGAGGAGTAGGGTATGGCTTAGTCGATTCTATCTAGCACCCCGAATTGATCACCTGAGAGGGACCAATTTCATTTTCAAGGGAAGATAGCACAACGAAAGAACATTCAACAGCATTTCATAGTACCACCAAGGACGAAGGTATTACTATATTATGTACAACCTATATACTTTCAGGCTTTGCTATTAACTTTCAACATATGTTCGATATAGGCTGGTACTTAGGAAACCTTATTTCAAGAATGAAAAGAAGCGCCTGCAGACGCTTCAAAGTTCAATAATAAGACACGAGATACAATTTTATTTTTTACTTATCTGAAAATTGTCGAGCTTAGGGTTAGCATCACGATTTCGACTGCCTCGAAAAAATACTGAATGTTCAAATTTCAATACGTCTGCAAATTATCAGAAAATGTGTTTATGCCAATACTGAACCTTTTTTCCAATTTCAATATCGAACCATTGAAAAGCAGACTGCTTGGTTCCAGTGTTCAAACTCGCCACTATCGTAAATGAATGGTTTCGGGGGCGTGTTAAGATAGGCGATTGGAATTCGAAATACTCACAAGCTTGGTACACGCTCGTCGTTTCTCAAAGAATGAAATACACAAGAACACGATCATGAGAAGTTCTTCCACTGGTATTAACCGTGCCAGAGGCGAGCTGGGCTGACGAGCGAGGAGACTGCTACGGTCTCGACAACAACAACCTTTACAAGACCACTCTGCACCTTGGGACTAACAGAGGCTTGTCAGGGCATTCAGGCCCTGAATGACATGTGAAGAAATTCGCTCGACAACGTTCATGAAGTAAAACAAAATACCGGAGACTTTTTTCTTCAAGACATTTTCCGCAAACGAGTCGTATTAACAATTTGACTTGGCCGAAGACAGCATATCAAAGGCCTGATTAACAATTAAATTGGAACTAAATTCGTTGACAGGAGCACATTCATGACTGTGAAATAAGTCTGGCGGTAGCCAAAGATTACATGTTCTCACCATACGTCTTCTATGGGCACTGGTTGGCAAGAATTATATAGCTGACCCTTCTATGGGCACTGGTTAGCAAGAACTATATAGCTGACCTTTCAATCGGCACTGGTTAGCAAGAACTTTATAGCTGACCCTTCTATGGGCACTGGTTAGCAAGAACTCTATAGCTGACCCTTTTATGGGCACTGGTTCGCAAGGGCTATAGCTGAACCTTCTATAGGCACTTGTTAGCAAGGACTATAGCTGACCCTTATATGGGCACTTGTTAGCAAGGACTATAGCTGACCCTTCTATGGGCACTGGTTAGCAAGGACTATAGCTTACCCTTCTATGGGCACTGGTTAGCAAAGACTATAGCTGACCCTTCTATGGGCACTGGTTAGCAAGGACTATAGCTGACCCTTCTATGGGCACTAGTTAACAAGGACTATAGCTGACCCTTCTATGGGCACTAGTTGGCAAGGACTAT
>SDVV010041694.1:0-10410 GCA_016164225.1 Gammarus roeselii | reverse complement strand
ATACCACAATGATGCAATAACCGACCAATTATGGCTGAAATATTGTGCTACATGGAAGATGCAAACATATAATATCCCACAAATTCCTATAACTGTATGAGATAACTATTCAAAATTCCGAAAACAATATAAATTCAATATGATTCAACCGATCATTACTAAGTATACATAACGCAATATAATAACACACAATAAATCCATATCGTACAGCTACTCTCGCTATTGGAACACCGCGTCAATTGAACCCCGATATGCCTGGTTCAAACCTGGATAATGCGTTATGGGGTAGATAGATTCTTGTAACAAGACTGCTGCAACAACCCAAAATACAAACATAAACTCGCCAACTACCAGACTAATAAACCATACTATTCATATAGATATTATAAACATATGAAATAAACGACTAGAAAATACACAGAACATTGCCCAAATTCAATATCAGGCTGGTACCAAGCAAGGCCGAACGCACCCTAAGGTTGCAAATCGAGTTATAAAACATACCAACCACAGTATTTCTATAGACAGTATATACAATATATAATATTAAACGAACAAAACACACAAAATATCCCAATCCAACCGCTAAGAATCCACCAACCAACCTCCGAATGAGTCAATTATACCTCAACCAGATAAGAATACAAATATATATGTACAGAAAAATATATAAAATTAAAATCCAGACATAAATAGATAACAAAACATAGACTCAAAACATAGAAATAATGACAAATCAGTCATGGAAAAAAAAAAGTCAAATAACAGATAAGAGCAATCTCACCTGATTTTCTAGGAACGCATCCAACTTTTCGCCTAGGGGATCCCTACACCCCCACCCCTTCAGAAATGTGTTATAACAATATTCCTACCAGAACCAAAAAAATATAAAATGAATAACAGAAAGGAACCAATAATACCCCAATACAGCTATCTAAAGAAGAAAAAACATGTATGAATACAATAAACATTATCAATCAATATAAACTAAAATGTTCATAACATAAACCTTCCCAATGAATATTCAAAAGCGTGGGGCCGAAAGCCCCCCGCCCCCCTTATACCCATTCGCGTCGCCCACCTCCCTTATCAGTGACTCCGCCCACATCCGGCCGCGCGACTGACTCACGCCAACGAGGTCGCTCGTCCGTACGCCCACCGATAAAACTGCCTCGAATTGCGTTTCGCACCCTTATACTCTACTCTCATAGTTAGCGGTGCAAGCAAACTTGCTCCCTCAACGAATTCATTCAATATGATGAACTCACTCCCAAAACGACCAGAAGGTAAACCGAAAACCGTCTGCTGACGGGGATTGAAGTATCTGACCCACGTCGTAAAATTCGAACAAAGTAACGCTATTCAAGAATTACCCAACATATACGGACACAGAATAACTGTAGAATTGCATTAGTCCTTCAACGCTACAAACGCATTATCTGCACTTTTTTGTTACACCCCCACAACTGACCTGAATGTTGTTGAAGGAAGGTTTAGCAAAGGATTACTGAGTTACCGAAGTTTATCCAAAAGATGTCGATGGCTGCTGGGAAGATGATTCTGATGATGGACGAAGCCATGATTTCAAAGTAGAAAAAGTTGCAAATTTGGCAGCACGGGTTTCATTTGTTTTACTTTTCAAGTGACTATCAAGAGCAGCCTTTCCCATGTTGCTTAAATCAATGGTCCACGAACAGAATTTGCATCGTGCATTTTTATTGGTATGAGCATCGATTGCAATTCAATTTGAATACTTTGGTATTTCGAGCCATTCACTGTTGAATTTTGTGGCTTTGATAGGAGCCATTCTGAAAGACGTTTCAACTGTGTCACAACATAAAAAAAACATTTAATCATGAAATATAAGAGTAATACTTCCTGCAAAGTAAAGCAAAATTATCAATAGTGTAAAAAAAAACATGACAATCATCCAGATTGTGGGAGTCATAAACATGCTGTTTTTAACTGAAACTTGACATGGTTAACTGAAAGAGGGAAATGAAGTGCAATAATAATAAATATTATCACTTGTTACAATGTAGGAGCTTTTCATACAAGTTTGACATCTGAAAAATTATTGATATCGATCAATTGTTTAATTAATACATGTAGAATCAGAATATACTAGCTCAAGGCTCAACATATGTACTTATTATACATTTTTACAGCAAACATGGTTGGTTGATTTATTGGTTAACAGGATTCCTAGGATACATTTTGTGATAGTGACCTTAAATTTGGAATAAATTGGAATTGAATCTCAATCAAATACATTGAAAAGAAGAAACTGAATCGCCGATCCATGGAAAAATGGACCCTTTGGAGAATATCAACTTCGGTGCTTGTAGACAGAACTGATACAGGTGCATCAGTGGGATGTTGCACATGAGGGTGGCGACGGGAGTAAGAGGGCAATGGTCGGGAAGGGTGCCACGTCACTATGAAACAGCGAGCTTGTGCTTTATCTTGTGCAAGAACACATCATTCCTAACACCTGAAATATATTGTTAAACTGCATAGCAACATATTTATTGACACCTAACAAATTAGGGATACTGAGCTGTTGTGAACCTCATTGAGGTAACTGTACATAACAAAAAATGGAAACTGAATTGAAGTTATACATTTTATGATGAGAGCAATGCGTTTATTGCATTACTTCATTTCGTTCAGAATTCAAATTTGGAGGATTATTTAATGTATAAACAAGTCATTCAGAAAGCAAATTTAGTTTAGAGGGAAAACAAGTCAAATTCCAAATAATGAGACTTGATTTATTTATTATTTGCTTTCATGTTCCACCGGAGTCCCAACGCGAAGTTAATGCAGACTCCCCCGTAGGGCTTGAGACTTGAATGCCATGTTAATAAATAGATGTAGAGTGAGGAGACAGGAGAGCTGTCAATTTCCCCCTCAAGTAGAAAAATCTAATCCCTGCTTTTTGAAATAATTGGATAAGAATATGATAACAAGGTAAATTAAAGACCAATATATATCCACTTTTTCATAGAATTCCATGACTTTCCATGACTGGGATATTCCCCAAAAATTCCTTGACTCCCAAATGAAATTCCGTGACTTTCCATACCTTGAATGAACCCTACACACATGAGATGATCCTTCCACCCAACACGAACACCATACCATCAGACCAACAACAAGCAGACATACTCAACAAACACTATGCTAACACTTGCCACCTACCACACCACTCAGATAACATGAAGATACTCAAACAGCTACACAGAATGCGGACTGATACAAACATGGAAACTCCCTTCACACCAGCCATGATAATAGCCGCCATCCGCTAGACCATAAATTCCTCAGCAGCGGGCCCAGACGGCATATCATACATTCACCTTAAATATCTAGGGCCACACGCCATCGCGGTCCTCACAGACATTTTTAACTTCTCCTTACTACACAATACAATACTCAACGTATGGAAACAAGCAAAAATCGTCCCCATCCTGAAACTCAACAAAGTTCCCACAGATCCAGCCTCGTACACACCCATGTCCCTCCTCCCAAACCCCTCGAAAATCTTGGAGAGACTGGTTCTTAAAAAAATATTGCACACATCCCACTCTCCCCTCCACAACATGGTTTCAGGGCTCAACACTCCACCACCACGCTCCTCACCAACCTCACCCAGACCATCCGTGAAGGCCTGAACGAAAAGAAGCCAGCCAAACGGACCCTGGTATGCACTATCGACATTAGTTAGGCCTTCGACACAGTTCAAAGACACGTCCTCATAAACAAAATACTCAAAAACTACATCCATCCAAATTACAAGAAGTTACTTGCTAATTTCCTCTCCGGTAGACATGCACACACTGTACAACAACACGCCTTCGAGAATCCGCAACTTCCCCAATGGTGTCCCACAGGGATCCGTGTTATCCCCCTCCCCTTTCAATGCCTCTATGCACGACCTGTCCATTCCCACAGAGCCCACCACCCACATCAGCTCATACGGTAACGACCTCACAATAATTACACAACACCACAAACACGAGACCGCAGCTGCACACCTCCAGCAGTATCTGAACTCTCTTGAAGTCTGGCTGCTGGACAACAGAATGAAGGTGTCCGCAAGCAAGTCGTCTCTCACACTGTTGACTCCGGATAACAGTGAACACCGCATCCACCTCCATGTAACGCTCCACAACAACCACACCTCCACAACAACCATCCTTGGAGTAACTTATTTCACGGGGATGACATTTAAATCTCACATAGCCAACATTGGCACCAACACCAGACCCAGACCTAACATGTCTCGGGTACTCACTACAACCTCCTACGGGCACCCCAAGGAATCAATTACAACACTATACAAACAATTCATCAGGCCCGTTATCTCCTATGCAAACACCGCTTGGTCCTTGAACCTTGCACCCACACATAATAACTCCATGCGAAGTATACCAAACACGGCCTTGCGCATCGCAACGGGCTGCACACAGACTACTCCCATTCCGCACTTGCGTGAAGAAACCAAGGTCCTCTCTCTCAAGTATCAGCTTGATATGAGAGGAACCCAATTCTTCAAAAAGATCTTAGACCTGGCACAACCCTGCCACAACCTACTTAACCCTCGTCCAACCAACCGACACCTACATAACACACCGGCAACACACATCGGTTCCCTTTATGCGACCATTCCTGAACCTAGAGATAACACATCTATGCACAAACAGATACACACACACTTCAAAGCTCTTGCACTAGATGAACATTGAGTCAACACGATCTTGCAGAGCCACCCACCTGGGGTGGACGTGGAGAAGCTGGGGCTGCCCAGGGGTGACAGGGTCCACCTGTCGAGGCTGAGGTGCGGGCACCACACGGCCCTACAGGCATACCAGCATAGACTGGGAAATGTCCCTTCCGATCTCTGCTTGCGGTGCCGGGGTTCACCCGATTCGGTCGAGCACGTCATGACGTCGTGCCCAACCATCGCGACCGACAGGCTCCACCATAACATCACGTCAGTGCGTGATCTATGGGAGCGCCCGCGCGACAGCATCAACTAACTCAGGGGTGCAGGCCTAATATAGGGCCTGTCACCAACTGTAGCACTCCCAACACACACACACACACACACACACACCCGTCGGTGGGTTCCCGGGCCTCGGGTTTTGCGCTGGCCATGGCTCCCCCATCGCAGGGGGAGTTGGGGTTGAGCAACAACAACAACCACCTCCTCCTTTCCGGTCTCTTCCTTTCTTCACCTCTTTCAGAACATATTTTTGTTCTCAAAATTCTGGCGCACTCGTCGGCCCCACCTGGCATCAGCGTCCCTTTTGCCTCTCCTCACCACCCGCTTCACTTTTCTTCTCTCCAGAATTAATCACATTGATGTTTTCAGGAAAAAATCTTACCTTCCTCGTAGAAGAAACGTTAACGAATTGTCATTCGCTACCGACGTGTGTTAGGTGAAATACAATTGGCAACTAATATGAAAAATGTTAGTCTTATTCTCTCTACGATGTGATACAGTACTTACATACTTGGATTTGAGAGTGAGGAGAGATTTGCACGAGGGGGTAATTGTTCAGACTGAATGTATTGGACAAGAAGCGGAGTGACAGGAGGTACAAAAGCTTCTAAGGTGCTGAGGCCGTCTGATCCCAGCACTTTCCGGGTGGCAATAAAGAGGATTAATACACTACTTACCCTGCTCCAGAGCCCCAACGATTCGCAGTCGCCCTTAATGTGGCGGGGGCCATGCGCCCCCAACATCGCAGAGGGGGAACTTGAAAAACAGACAGAAAACGTGGATCCTATGCATGAAATCAACGCCAAGTGTAGGAAATGTTACGCATGAGAACAGCAAGACTGGAAAGAAGAAATGGGAGAAGTCGTAGGGGAAAGTTGCATGAAAGGAAAAGCGCAACTAGGCTGTTATTAGCTACCCGAAACAAGAATTGTTAGAACCTGTGTGTGTGTCTGTCTGCGTGTGTAACGACTATTGAGGGAATTTGAGTCGAGTTAATGGAACTTTGAACTAAATATAAGATTCAAATCAGATAAATAAAGTTCATTCAATTCAGGATCGGGAAAAAAGGAGAGAGAGAGTAATAGGTGAAGAAGAGGAGTCAGAAAGAAAATAAGGACGTTCAGCCCCCGGTAGGGCTTCGACTCCGTGAGGCCCGTAAATCTAACAGATGCCTAAGAAGGAGAGGAGGGGGAAGGGATGAATAATTATGGATGAGAATGCGGATAGAGACGGAAGTGACCAGAAAGTTGTCTTTTGGAGTTGATATGAAAATTCGTGATTGTTCGGACACTTGGCGAGATTGGGGATAAAAGGAGACAAGTGTATGCACATGTTAGTGAAAGAAACCTAAGGAGACTAGTGTATGCACATGTTAGTGAAAGAAACCTCAGAAGGAGAGAGATACGGATTTTGATTTGATTTGAGCTTCATTCCCACCGGAGCCTCAACGTGAATCATAATTGGCTCCCCCCTAGGGCGCAGGAGATGCGGATCGTCCCTCCGTGCGGACGATCTGCACCAGGCAGTCGGGCAACTTGTACAGTTTGCCCCGGCCGTTCTTGTCCACACCTGATGGGGAGAAGGAAGCCATCGAATGTAAAAAAATTGCGCACCGTCGTATTTGCTTTTTTTACCTTTGTTTGTGTGGGAGCGCACTGAACAAGAAACTACCAGAGGATCAGAAGGTGGCAAAAGAACAAGAAAGAGCTACGGATAAATTGAGAATGAGACAGGCTTTGAGTGGGTCCGGTACTTATGATGCGGTTAGAATATACAGCGGATGCTTTCGGGCCGCGTTGTTCAGATAGCTCTGAAGTTCGCTCGTAGAATGGGTTCCATTCCGGACCCTCCGTTCTAAGAGCAGAAATATTCATGCGTGCGAGCGAGTGTTGTTGATGTGAAGACTGTTTTGTCGTCGGCTATCCCCACAGCAGAGGGGAACATGGTCTTATGATTATGCAGGTTAGCAGGTACGATGAAACCAAAGTAAAAATTAGGAGTCAGAAAACGGTAAAGCTGAAGATGACAAATGTGAAAGTACAGTCCATTCCAAAAATATATTCGTTTTATACACAACTTATACAAGTCACATTAGAACAATAGGATCATGATATCAAGCAAATTTTTGTCTTCAATGAGGTCATTCCATCAGTTAATTAATATGTTCTTTACGTAGTACTTGACAATGTAGAAATGTGATCGGGCCTAAGAAAGTTTTATAGGACTAAACGAAATACTTAAAACGAGTACAATTGACAGACAAATGATTTTTGGCACCATTGGTTTACTTTTGTGCGGTTCAAAAATTATAGATTTTTTAATAAAAAAAACTTTTTCACACAAACTCTCGTCGGGGCTGAACGCAGGAGAAGATAAAGAAAAATGATTCCTACAAACGCTCGTCAATGAACGCTGTGATTTTCATTCGAACCTCAGCGTATTCTGAGATGATAGCTTACTTTAAATTAGGTTTAAATAAACTTTTCCTGATTCAACGTGCAATTTGAACACGTACAGTAGCGAGCAAAAATTATTTCGGATTTAAAACCGAATGAAATCTTCATTGTCCATTTTCCGCTCTATATTTGAACTATCGGACATTAGAAAAATATTACCTATTAAGAAGCTTTGCCCACACATGGTACCGTAAGAAATGTCTATTTGATGTTAAATTCCTCGTGGGGAAAGTCGAATTGGCCTTCCGGTTACAGACAACCATAAGCGAATATTTGCTCGCTACTGTATGTATGGGAAATACATTAAATTCACAAATGAACTTATTTATTTATACTAGTATATTTTCACCAAGGAGGTGAAGTGCCCCAATGTTCATATAATTTTTTTTTAATACAATAACAAACTGTATCATAGTTCATTCATGGCATAAAATACTCTGGTATCTCTTTAACAATCAAAACAAAGAATTTAACTTTGGAAATAAAGCAACTGGCATTATTTAAAAAATATAAGTTAAGCTACAACACTGCAGCACAATCGGCTAGGCCATGCCCCCTCGACCCAGGGCACTGCCACTGCTATCTCTTCCCAGCAGAGTTGATCGTGACAGCATCAGATGCTAAGGAATTTTTTCCATGTAACTTTTTTAGTGCCTCCCAGAAGAAGAGAGAGAGGAAGCTGTGAGGACCTATCCTAAGAAACACGGCGCCCCATCCCTTGTAGAGCGCCAGCGGCCCCTCCGTGCGGACGATCTGCACCAGGCAGTCGGGCACACCCTTGTAAAGCTTGCCCCGGCCGTTCTTGTCCACACCTGATGGGGAGAAGGAAGTCATCAAATGTGGAGAATTTGCGCACTGTTGTATTTACATTTTTTCTTTGTTTTGTGTAGCTTTATCGACACGTGGACCGTTTTCATCGCTATGGTGACGAGTGCTTTCCCACAAGTAGGCGGATGAACTCCCAGCGAAAACGTTTTCTGATTTCAAGTCATGGTTGCAGGTTTATAATACTGGTCACTAACACCTAAAATATTGACAAAGAATGACAGGTCACATTAGTTAATGAAAGAACGTAACACTGACCTATCACAGCGCAACTTGTTTGTTTACAAGTGTAGGAAGACAACAAGAGGCATATTGGCCCAAATTAGGTTGCCTTTTGATAGCAAAAGAGTTAGTTCTGAAGTAGAACGTCATGAGCCATTTGTTTTTTATAACAACAGGAGAGGGAAGGGTTTAGCTATTTATCGGCGATTTATGCAGAACTTATCGAGCCGCGACTTAAACGTTTCGATTGTATTGCTGGTGTATGTGAGATATGCCGTCTTCACCCGCTGCTAAGGAAATTTTGGTCTGGCGGATGGCGGTTATTATCATGACTGGTGTGAAGGGGGTACCTGTGTTTGGACCGGTCTGCAATCTGTGTAACTATTTGAGTATCCTCCTGATGCCTGGGTGCTGGAGTGGTAGGTGGCAAGTGTTTGCATGGTGTTTGTTGAGCATGCCCGTTTGTTGTTTGTCTGATGGTATGGTGTGGGTGTTTGGTGGAAGAATTGCCTCATGTGTGTCTATGCGGTTCATGTTCGTGTTGTTGAGGCTCTTGATGAGTTTCCATAATTTTGATTGCGAGGTTCGGAAGTTAGGGCTCGCAAGCACGTCCCGCCATAGGCTCGTCTGTTGCTCCCGGATCTTAGCATCTGTTTCGGCCTTAAGGATTTGAATCCGAGTGATTCGGTCGTTGGTGGAGGGTAAATTACAAAGGTGGTTTCGCAGCTGAATTTCCCCTACTGTTGACCGAGAAGGCTTGATTGAAGCCGCGGACGAACCCGGTGGGTATGTGTTGTTTTTTTGCGTGGTTGAATACTCTGTAGAAGTGTTTCGTGGCAGTCTCAATGGATGTGTTTTAGGTGATGTAAAAGTCTTGCTAGGTGATTCCAATTGATGCTGTGCATTCGTCCCAGTCTGCTCTCTCGTAGTTACGAAAAGTGTGAGGGGGCTTGTTGTGAATTAGGGATTGAAGTTGGAAGTCAAGGACTACTGGCAGGTGATCGGGTGACATGTCTAGGTGTACCGCCCATTGACAATTTAGCACGAGATTGGGGGAGCAGAATGAGACGTCTGGAGAAGTCTGTTGTGCGTTGGGATTGAAAAGTTTGCGAGTGAGTGTGTCTGCGTTGTTCAGTGTCCCCTCCAGTCATCTCTCTGCGAGGCGAATCAGGAGAGGTCCAACGCGTTGTAGTGTAATGAGTCAGTTCCCACCAATGCCGTTTGTGTTCATTTGTAATATATTTAGGTTTTTGGCATTGACTTAAAGTTGGTGTGGTGATGCCGGGGGTGGGGGTGAGGCCACGGGGTGTGGAGGTGGAGGCGGTGGTGGGGTAGGTGGTGCTCCAGGTAGAAGAGCCGCCACCAGTGAGGTCGCTGAACGCACAGGAGAGGGGCACCCCAGAGGTGGAGGGGCGTCAGGTGTTTACAAGTGTAGGAAGACAACAACAGGCCTATTGGCCCAAACTAGGTTGCCTTTTAATAGAAAGAGGGTTAGTTCTTTAGTAGAACGTCTAAGAGGCCTATTGGCCCAAGCTAGGTTGCCTTTTGACAGCAAGAGGATTAGTTCTGAAGTAGAAGTCTAAGAGAGCTTCGTGTGCCATTTGTTTTTTTTATAACATCAGGAAATGGAACGGTTTTGCTGTTTATCGGCGATATATGTAGAACTTATCGAGCCGCGACTTGAATGTTTCGAGTGTATTGCTGTTTACAACCTCCGCTGGAAGTTGGTTCCATTCTTCGACCACTCTATAGTACGTGAAGAAGTTACACGTGATGTCGATTTGATTTGATTTGATCCTCATTTCCACCAGAGCCTCAACGCGAGTCATAATAGGCTCCCCCGTAGGGCTCGACGATCATTGATTAAAGCAGGCTCGCACGCCTAAGTGTGCGAGG
>SDVV010041693.1:0-10410 GCA_016164225.1 Gammarus roeselii | reverse complement strand
CTACACGACGTCCTTCACTACACAGTGTGTTACGACACAACATGTGACATGGTCATTCAACTCAGCTCTGCTACACGACGTCCTCCACTACACAGTGTATTACGACACAACATGTGGCATGGTCATTCAACTCAGCTCTGCTACACGACGTCCTTCACTACACAGTGTGTTACGACACAACATGTGGCATGGTCATTCAACTCAGCTCTGCTACACGACGTCCTTCACTACACAGTGTGTTACGACACAACATGTGGCATGGTCATTGAACCCTGACTCCAAGAAACACGCCGCAAAGTCTATAAGCGACACAAAAACCTTCAGGCTCATGCTGAAGCTATTATTCTGAGCAGGTCTGTAGATATGCATTCGTTCACCAGGTGGCAGCATCACCTAATTTGTATCCATTCACCATGTGGCAGCATCACCTAATCTGTATCCATTCACCAGGTGACAGCATCACCTAATCTGTATCCATCCACCAGGTGGCAACATCACCTAATCTGTACCCATTCACCAGGTGACAGCATCACCTAATCTGTATCCATTCACCAGGTGGCAGCATCACCTAATCTGTATCCATTCACCAGGTGGCAGCATCACCTAATCTGTATACATTCACCAGGTGGCAGCATCACCTAATCTGTATCTGTTTGGCAGGAGGCAGCATCGGTTACTCTGCATCCGTTCGGCAGGTAGTAGTATCACCTATTTTGTATCGTTAGTCAGGTGGCAGCATCGCCTACTCTGTATCCGTTTGGCTGGTGGCAGCATCACCTACTATGTATCGTTCAGCAGGTGGCAGCATCACCTACTCTGTATCTGTTTGGGAGGAGGCAGCATCACCTACTATGTATCGTTCGGCAGGTGGCAGCATCACCTACTCTGTATCTGTTTGGCAGGTGGCAGCATCACCTACTTTGTATCGTTCGGCAGGTGGTAGCATCACTTACTCTGTATCGTTTGGCAGGTGGCAGCATCACCTACTTTGTATCGTTCGGCAGGTGGCAGCATCACCTACTCTGTATCTGTTTGGCAGGTGGCAGCATCACCTACTTTGTATCGTTCGGCAGGTGGTAGCATCACTTACTCTGTATCGTTTGGCAGGTGGCAGCATCACCTACTTTGTATCGTTCGGCAGGTGGCAGCATCACCTACTCTGTATCTGTTTGGCAGGTGGCAGCATCACCTACTTTGTATCGTTCGGCAGGTGGTAGCATCACTTACTCTGTATCGTTTGGCAGGTGGCAGCATCACCTACTTTGTATCGTTCGGCAGGTGGCAGCATCACCTACTCTGTATCTGTTCGGCAGGTGGCAGCATCACCTACTTTGTATCGTTCGGCAGGTGGTAGCATCACCTACTCTGTATCGTTTGGCAGGTGGCAGCATCACCTACTTTGTATCGTTCGGCAGGTGGTAGCATCACCTACTCTGTATCGTTTGGCAGGAGGCAGCATCACCTACTATGTATCTGTTTGGCAGGTGACAGCATCACCTACTATGTATCGTTCGGCAGGTGGCAGCATCACCTACTCTGTATCTGTTTGGCAGGTGGTAGCATCACCTACTATGTATCGTTCGGCAGGTGGTAGCATCACCTACTCTGTATCTGTTTGGCAGGTGGCAGCATCACCTACTTTATATCGTTCGGCAGGTGGTAGCATCACCTACTCTGTATCTGTTTGGCAGGTGGCAGCATCACCTACTATGTATCGTTCGGCAGGTGGTAGCATCACCTACTCTGTATCGTTTGGCAGGTGGTAGCATCAACTACTCTGTTTAATTGAAGTTCATCATAGCCAGCACAAATCCGTAGCCAGGATACAACGCATTGTAACATTTGGCAGTAATTTGTAAATATCTCAATGGAGAACGGATAATCTCATAGCTCACAAACAGGGATGTCATCTGAGTGCCATCATCTGAGTGCTGTCATATGAGTGCCATCATCTGAGTACCGACATCTAAGTGCCGTCGTGTGTGTGCTGACATCTGAGTGCCGTCATTAGAAGGCTGTCATCTGAGTGCCGTCATTTGAGGGCTGTCATCCAAGTGCCATCATCTGAGTGCCGTCATTTGAGTGCCGTCATCTGAGTGCCTTTATTCGAGTGCCGTCATCTGAGTGCCGCCATTCGAATGCCGTCATCATAGCTGCTTATATAATACGGTGTTATTGTGAACATAACTCGTGATGGGGTGTAGGATTTGACGTGGTCAGGTCGTCCGAGTCCTGCGGTCAGGTATGAACGAAGTACGATGCTGGTACGCGCTTCAAAAAGAACCTATCACAGCTGGCAGGTAGCTTGGCTGGATCGCGAGGCTCTTTCAAGCAAGAGAGCTTCTCACAAGGCCTTGATCTCTTATGTCAGTCCTTCTTATAAGCAGTAAGACAACAGGCGGAAATTAGCAGGTCCGAGTCAAAATTTATAGAATAATATTTGTTGTATCACAAATACTGAGCATCTGATAATAGTTGTCGCAAATACGGCACACGGCCTCAAAAGTGCTCATTGACGATCCCAGCGATCACATGCTGCCCATACTCTGACCAAGGGTTGCGATGCGTGGTTACAAAGCACCTCATAAGATGGGCCAGCATTAAGGAGGGCCGATTCAAAAACGGACAAAGTCCCACGTTCTTATACACCTGTCAGTATATTACGAATACGAACCAGCATTTTACTCCCCTTACCAGCTGCTGAACACTGAATTATCTCATCTCGAACACACCATTGGCGAGATTTCTTCTGCGGGCAAGAGGTGGTGGCAAAGATTACATAAGTATAACACGGATTCAATCCCTGCCACTAATCTTTTATTATGTTCGCGGCTGACTGAGGTGCCACAGTATTCCGCCCTTTCCCCTTTCCCCCATGGTAATGTTGTAGTGAATGTCGCTGCACATCTTCTGAGAAAGTCATAACAGTTGCCGGCGCACCAATTCTAAGGCAACTACGTCTTGGCCGCCCCAGTGGGTGTTACAAACAACAACTGACCCCTTGGGGAGATCTGAGTCCTAGAAACACTACGGTCCTTGATGGGGCTAGTTGGCAAATTTGATGGAAAAAAATTGATTAAATTCGGGTATTCATTCATAGATTCTTGTTAAATTGAGATCATTTTCATTATACTCAATCAAATCGAAGTTCAATTTAACAAAGAAATTATCAGTCTGTAATTTTCCTAATAATACAATACAACAAAAAAAAAAAATTTTCTCCACTATTTTAGTCTTTTGTGCTTGTTAGAACAACTCGTTTGAGCGGAAAATACTCCACCTGAAACCTCTCTAGAGACTTATTTTTCCGCTGACTGTCACAGGGCAACACGATGTAAACAAACCCTGGCTGTGGGTAACGGCGCCATTTCTCGACAGATCAAATGTATTGAACTAGAGTCAAAAGAGGCCTGCCGTGGTTACAGAAGACAGCTGGGAAAAGACAGACCTTGTCCGTGAGGTTATGGTTGGCTTTATGGTGATGCCGAGGGAAATAAACTGCACCGAGACGTGCGGGACAGGAGGGGATGGGTTCATCCAATGTGAAGCGCCTACTGGGCGATGGATCTAGGGTGGTTCACTCATTAAATAATCTCAGCTGGAATTTAATTTGCTGTTTTATCTTTCAAAAGCTGCGAATTTAGATGAAACTTCGTATCTTGGCCATTGATAAGAGCTAGGTAAGAAGACTGGGGTGGCCGGTGCTGCCACCTGGTGACTGGGGTGACCGGTGCTGCCACCTAGTGACTGGGGTGGCCGGAGTTGCCACGTGGTGACTGGGGTGGCCGGTGCTGCCACCTAGTAACTGGGGCGGCCGGAGTTGCCACCTGGTGACTGGGGTGGCCGGTGCTGCCACCTGGTGACTGGGGTGGCCGGAGTTGCCACCTGATGACTGGAGTGGCCGTTGCTGCCACCTAGTGACTGGGGTGGCCGTAGTTGCCACGTAGTGACTGGGGTGGCCGGTGCTGCCACCTAGTGACTGGGGTGGCCGGAGTTGCCACCTGGTGACTGGGGCGGCCGGTGCTGCCACCTAGTGACTGGGGTGGCCGGAGTTTCCACCTGGTGACTGGGGTGGCCGGTGCTGCCACATAGTGACTGGGGTGGCCGAAGTTGCCACCTGGTGACTGGGGTGGCCGGTGCTGCCACCTAGGGACTGGGGTGGGTGGCCGGAGTTGCCACCTGGTGACTGGGGTGGCCGGTTCTGCCACCTAGTGACTGGGGTGGCCGGTGCTGCCACCTAGTGACCGGGGTGGCCGGAGTTGCCACGTGGTGACTGGGGTGGCCGGTGCTGCCACCTAGTGACTGGGGTGGCCGGAGTTGCCACCTAGTGACTAGGGTGGCCGGTGCTGCCACCTGGTGACTAGAGTGGCCGGTGCTGCCACCTGGTGACTGAAGTGGCCGGTGCTGCCACCTGGTGACTGGGGTGGCTGGTGCTGCCACCTGCTGACTGGGGTGCCCGGTGATGCCACCTAGTAACTGGGGTGGCCGGTGCTGCCACCTAGTAACTGGGGTGGCCGGTGCTGCCACCTGCTGACTGGGGTGCCCGGTGCTGCCACCTAGGGACTGGGGTGGCCGGTGCTGCCACCTGCTGACTGGGGTGGCCGGTGCTGCCACCTGCTGACTGGGGTGCCTGGTGCTGCCATCTGGCTTAGCGCATCTTGATGTAGATTAATATATTTGCCGGTAAGAAGGAGTGCTCAGGAAGGGCTCTTGATGTCTTTGGTGATGAGAAGGGGCGCTCAGGAAGGACTCTTGATGTCTTTGGTGATGGGAAGGGTCTCTCAGGAAGGGTTCTTGATGTCTTTGGTGATGAGAAGGGGCGCTCAGGAAGGGCTCTTTATGTCTTCGGTGATGAGAAGGGGCGCTTAGGAAGGGCTCTTGATGTCTTTGATGATGAGAAGCGGCGCTCAGGAAGGGTTCTTGATGTCTTTGGTGATGAGAAGGAGCGTTCAGGAAGGGCTCTTCATGTCTTTGGTGATGAGAAGGGCACTCAGGAAGGGCTCTTGATGTCTTTGGTGATAAGAAAGGGCGCTCAGGAATGGTTCTTGATGTCTTTGGTGATGAGAAGGGGCGCTCAGGAAGGGCTTCTGATGTCTTTGGTGATGGGAAGGGGCGCTCAGGAAGGCTTCATTGTTCGGAGGAAAGAAAACATTCTCTCCTCTTACGCCATCATGACCTATCATGCAATGACCGAATCATTATGAGGCATCTTAAGAATACGTTGCCATCTGCTGTAGTCCAGATCAGTCTTCTCTTAAAGTTATATGAATGCGTAGAAGAGCTCAATTCCAGGCCCTGCACTAATCTTTTCGTTCTCTCTCATAGAGCTTTAAATCCATCAGTAACAGACTCGAGCCTCACATGCCAATTCTGGCCCAGCCTCACACCAATAATTGGCCAGCCTCATACTCCAAAACTGGGCCAGCCTCACACCAATACTAAGCCAGCCTCACACTCCAATACTGGTCCAACCTCACACCATTACTGGGCCAGCCTCACACACCAATACTGGCCTAGCCTCTCACTCCAGTTCTGACCAAGCCTCACACCAATACTGGGCCACCTTCACACTCCAATACTGGGCCAGCCTCACACTCCAATACACGCCCAGCCTCACATTCCAATACTGGCCTAGCCTCACACGCCAGTTCTGGCCCAGCCTCACACTCCAATACTGGCCCAGCCTCACACCAATACTGGCCTAGCCTCACGCAATAATTTTGGCCCAGCCTCACACCAATACTGGCCTAGCCTCACATGCCAATTCTGGACCAGGCTCACACCAATACTGGGCCAGCCTCAAACTCCAATACTGAGCCAGCCTCACACTTCAATACTGGCCCAGCCTCACACCAAAACTGGTCTAGGCTTACACTCCAATACTGATCCAGCCTCACACTCTATTACTGACCCAGCCTCACACTCCAATACTGGCCCAGCCTCACACTCCCATACTGACCTAGCCTCACACTTTATTACTGGCACAGCCTCGCACTCCAATACTGACCCAGCCTCACACTCAAATACTGGCCCTGCCTTACACTCCAATACCTTCCCAGCGTCAAACTCTAATACTGGCCCAGCCTCACACTCCAATACTGATCAAGCCTAACACTCTAATAATGGACCAGCCTCACACTCCAATACTGACCCAGCCTCACACTCAAATACTGGCCCAGCCTCACACTCCATTACTGACCCAGCCTCACACTCTAATACTGGCCCAGCTTCACACTCCAATACTGGCCCAGCCTCACACTCTAATACTGGCCCAGCCTCACACTCCAATACTGGCCCAGCCTCACACTCCCATGCTGACCTAGCCTCACACTTTAATACTGGCACAGCCTCGCACTCCAATACCGACCCAGCCTCACACTCAAATACTGGCCCAGCCTTACACTCCAATACCTCCCCAGCGTCAAACTCTAATACTGGCCCAGCCTCACACTCCAATACTGATCCAGCCTAACACTCTAATAATGGACCAGCCTCACACTCCAATACTGACCCAGCCTCACACTCAAATACTGGCCCAGCCTCACACTCCATTACTGACCCAGCCTCGCACTCTAATACTGGCCCAGTCTTACACTCTATTACTGGTTCAGCCTCACACTCTAATACTGGACCAGCCTCACACTCTAATACTGGCCCAGCCTCACACCCCAATACTGGCCCCGCCTCGCACTCCAATACTGACCCAGCTTCACAGTCTAATACCGGCCCAGTCTCACACCCTAATACTGGCCCAGTCTCACACTCTATTACTGGTCCAGCCTCACACTCTAATACTGGCCCAGTCTCACACCCTAATAATGGCCCAGTCTCACACTCTATTACTGGTCCAGCCTCACACTCCAATACTGGCCCAGCCTCACACTCCAATACTGACCCAGCCGCAAACTCTAATACTGGTCCAGCCACACACTTCACTAATGACCCAGCCTCACACTCTATTACTGATCCAGCCTCACACTTTAATTCTGTCCCAGCCTCACACTTCAATACTGACCCTGCTTCAAACTCTAATACTGACCCAGCTTCAAACTCTAATACTGGCCCAGCCTCACACTTCAATACTGACCCAGCTTCAAACTCTAATACTGGCCCAGCCTCACACTCTATTACTGGTCCAGCCTCACACTCTAATGCTGGCCCAGCCTCTTTGAACTGTAAGTGATAACGACCTCTCGCGTCCGCAAGAAACCGCTACCAGTTCTGCAGGGTCGCCTCATCAAACTTCGACAGGGACTTCGCTTCTGTCATCCTCCCCTCTAACCAATATCACTGAGAATTTCTCCCCTCGAAACATTAACACTGTGAATTCCTCCCCTCGAAATAATCACACTGCTTATTCCTCTTCTCGAAACTTCGACCCTCTGAATTCCTCGCTTGAAATAATCACAGTGCTAATTCTTCTTCTCGAAACTTCGAACCTCTGAATTCCTCCCCTAGAAGTAATGACAGTGCTAATTCCTCTTCTCGAAGCTTTGACCCTCTGAATTAATTTTCTCGAAATGATTACCTCGAGTATTCCTTGACCCAAAGCTACGACCCTCTAATTTCCTCTCATCAAAGCAATAACCCTCTGAAATTCTTTATTTGCAATGACCATTTAATTTTTCCCATTCGAAGCAAAAAACAAGTGAATTTCACCCCTCAAATCCCAAGCTCTGTGAATTTCTCCCCTCGAGCAACAACCCTGTGAATTTCTTCCCTCGAATCACAAACCCTGTGAATTTCTTCCCTCAAAGCAATAACCCTGTGAATTTTTCCCATCGAAACAATATCCCTGTGAATTTCTCCCCTCGAAGCTACAACCCTATAGATTTCTCCCCTCGAATGACAAACCATGTGAATTTCATCCCTCGAAGCAATAACTCTGTGAATTTCTCCCTCGAAACAATATCCCTGTGAATTTCTCCCCTCGAAGCAACAACCCTGTGAATTTTTCCCCTCGAATCACAAAATCTGTGAATTACTTCCCTCGAAGCAATAACCCTGTGAATTTCTCCCCTCGAAACAACATCCCTGTGAATTTCTCCCCTCGAAGCAACAACCCTGTGAATTTCTCCCCTCGAATCACAAACCCTGTGAATTTCTCCCCTCGAAACAATATCCCTGTGAATTTACCTCGAAGCAACAACCTTTTGAATTTCTCCCCTCGAATCACAAGCTCTGTAAATTTCTTCCCACGAAGCAATAACCCTCGAAACCAAATCTCTGTGAATCTCTCCCCTCCAATCAACAATCCTGGGAATTTCTCACCTCGAATCACAACTCCTGTGAATTTCTTCCCTTGAAGCCATCCCCCTGTGAATTTCTCCCCTCGAAGCCACAATACTGTGCATTTCTCCCATCGAATCACAAGCCCTGTGAAGTTCTTCCCTCGAAGCAATAACCCTGTGAATTTCTCCTCTTGAATCACAAACCCTGTGAATTTCTTTCCTCGAAGCAATAACCCTGTGAATTCCTCCCCTCGAAAAAATATCCCTGTGAGTACATCCCTTCAAAGATATAACCCCGAGAACCACGGTGAATTGACCCAAAGAATTATTATCTTATTCATGAAGCAATAACTTTTTGAATTCCACCCCTCGAAGCAATAATTCTGTGAATTTCTCGCCTCGAAGCAATGACCCTCGAAAGGCGCGGCATCGACAGGAGGTGCTTCATACTCGTGCCCTTCACCAACTCTTTGTCGATAACTAGATTACCCTGTTTGGGGGAATGGGTGGGGGGTGTTGGGGGTTCTGTTGGAGGGGCGTTCAAGGAATAAGAGGGAGGCGTGGGGGATATGGGGGATAGAAGGTTGTTAAATTTTCAAGTAACACTTGACAATATACTTGCGTTGTAAGTTGTGAGAACTTGTTGAGGGTTAGGTTAGGGTTTATTAGTCCACATTGCTCGTCCTGCTTGGGGCTTATCGGGCCTAAGTCCACGCTTGGGGCTTATCAGGTCAAGTCCACATTGCTCGTCCTGCTTGGAGTTTATCAGGTCTAAGTCCACGCTGCTCGTCCTGCTTGGGGTTTATCAGGTCTAAGTTCACGTTGCTCGTCCTGCTTGAAGTTTATCAGGTCTAAATCCACATTGCTCGTCCTGCTTGTGGCTTATCAGGTCTAAGTCTACGTTGCTCGCCCTTCTTGGGGTGTATCAGGTCAAAGTCCACGTTGCCCGCCCTTCTTGGGGTTTATCAGGTCTAAATCCGCATTGCTCGTCCTGCTTGGGATTTATCAAGTCTAAGTCCACGTTGCTCGTCCTGCTTGTGGTTTATCAGATCTAAGTCCACATTGCTCGTCCTGCTTGGGGTTTATCAGACCTAAATCCACATTGCTCGTTCTGCTTGGGGTTTATCAGGTCTAAGTCCACATTGCTCGTCCTGCTTGTGGGTTGTCAGGTCTAAGTCCACATTGCTCCTCCTGCTTGGGGGTTTTCAGGTCTACAACCACGTTGCTCATCCTGCTTCCCCATTTCACGACGCTATTGGCTGGGGTATCAAAAAGCTTCACGGCGATCCCATCTCTTAATTCTTTGTTTAGTTGTATTGAAAAATGCGCGTTCCAAAATCTATCTTCTCAAGTATAACCCCTCAATAAAATACCCCAAGAGCTACGTTTGCGCAGGTTACGACATGTAGGCACACAGGTCATGACATGCTGGCGCGCAGGTCATGACATGCAGGCGCTTTGGTCATGACATGCAGGCGCGCAGGTCACGACATGCAGGCGCTTAGGTCATGCCATGCAGGCGTGCAGATCACGACATGCAGGCGCTTGGGTCATGACATGCAGGCGCTCAGGTCATGACATGCAGGCGCCTAGGTCATGACATGCAGGCGCGCAGGTCATGACATGCAGGCGCCTAGGTCATGACATGCAGGCGCGCAGGTCACGACATGCAGGCGCTTAGGTCATGACATGCAGGCGCGCAGGTCACGACATGCAGGCGCTTAGGTCATGACATGCTGGCGCTCAGGTCATGACTTTGTTACCGGGGCTCGTAATCTTAGCCCAGGCTATCTTGTGTCGAGGTGACATGACCTCCTCCTTGTTTTCTGGTTTCCTGGCTCTGTATTTATCGATGTTAGGTCAACCTAATTAATTAGGTTTGATTTTTGTTTCTGAGATTCCTACCTTTGAATGCTCTTTATTCATGCACCTAATGCTTGTCACTCACCTTGCTAACTGCCAACTGCTTGCCACTCATATTACTAACTGCCAACTGCTTGTCACTCACCTTGCTAACTGCCAACTGCTTGTCACTCACCTTGCTAACTGCCAACTGCTTGTCCCTCACCTTGCTAACTGCTAACTGCTTGCCACTCATATTACTAACTGCCAACTGCTCGTCACTCACCTAGCTAACTGCCAACTGCTTGTCACACACCTTGCTAACTGCCAACTGCTT
>SDVV010041692.1:0-10410 GCA_016164225.1 Gammarus roeselii | reverse complement strand
TATTCATTTCGAATTAATTTCGAAAGAAACTGAGTTGTGCACGTCCTGAAAACTTCCTAGCTTTATGCAGAGTTATGATTTCACAACGGAAACCACCCTAAATGAGAAAGTTTCTTTGTGTAATGACGAATTGAAAGCTTGTAGGGCGAGTAGATAGTGACGGACGGGCATGTTTTGAGAGCAAGTACAGTTACAGATCGTGACGCAAGGCCGAATCCTAAGAATGGGGGTTGCTGACGGCAAGACGCACCTCGCACACATACCAAAACTTAGCATTTTAGCTCTAAAAGGGCCGGCCAGGACCCGCAACACAAACTTCGGGTCAGGAGTGAGCTCTGAAGATCAGTAAATGCAGCAGGGCCCGACAGCTTGCCCTTGTTTACTCTTCGCGTCATAATTCCAGGGCCTTTACCCCCCCACGACCATGCCAAGGACGGCGAAAGCTCATCAGGGCCGCGTCAAAACTCATCCATTCACAATCATTTTCCACTCACGCCTATCCATTGCACGCTCTCTCCCTACCTTCACACTGATGTCTCTCCTCCCGAAAGCCTGCTTCAGGCCATCCATTTCTGCAAACTTCGGTCTACCACTAGGTCTACGCCTACTCACCATGTATAAATGTCACCGCCCGCCCCGTACTGACCAACGATATTGTAGTTACAGAGCGGACACGTCCTGTGGCGCAGTAGCCACGGGTCCACGCAGCACTTGTGGAACTCGTGACGGCAGGGTAGAACTCGCAGCTCCTGTAGGGGGCGAAACTCCTCTAGGCATACCACGCATGTCTGGGGGAGTCGGAACATAAGGAGATAATGGCACACACTCAGGATAACGTTATCCTTCTTGATAAAGGAAGAGGAAATTCATGCTGATTGTCTAAGGTCGTTGAGATTGCGGGATACGATTACGGTTTTCACGGATTTTCTACTTTTCCAAAACGACCTCTAAGACCGCAAGCTTTATTGTGTCGACAGAAAAGAGAAGCTCGACACAAATATTATGAACAGAAGACAAAGTTGAGTGAAAATGCGGATAGATGTTTCGCGCGTTGTCTTCTTAGGGAGAAATAGGCACCTGTTAATGAAAATACTAAGAAACAATAATGTTTCAGAAGATGACAACAACCTGTAAATAATATTTTATTTGGAAGGTATAAAACAGGTGCCTCACAGGAAGCTGAAGAAGAAAGCATTGAGGAAAACGAAAGCTGTTCCTGATGGCTTGACAACACTAATCTTTCATGGCTCCAGCTCGACTATCTCGCCCCAATCAGAGTAGGTTTGGTGTCTCACTCACCCTTGCAGTCTTCATTATAGCGCCTTGCGGCCCGTGTACCGGCGTTCATCCCTCCATACATAGTTGCTTGCCTCTTGGTAGAGCTCCACTCACATCATTGCATTCTCCTCACGCTCACATCAACTCACCCGTCCTCTTAATTAAGACTGAAAAAATTGAATTATCACAAAATAATTTTGTCTGTATGCCTTTATCCATCCTCACTGATTTGAACTCACACTCTCCCTACTCACATCAGCGCCCCCCGATTTATCTGTGCCGCCTCCGCTGCCCTGGCGACTGTGGTTCTCTGCGTCGTCCTCGTCGTCAGCCTTCCCACGGCAGCCCGTCAGCACGCGGCCGTCACCCATAGTCAGGTGCACCTGGGTAAGAGTCTGTCGTCAGTTACGGTTGAGCACTGGAATAAATGACAAGATTCTGTGTGACTGAAAAAACAGAAAAGAAGTAGAAGGACCTGGAAATATGTAGAAGACACAGACATACGCAACTGGAAATAAATTACAACATCCTGTGCGACTGGAAAAAGAGAAGAGAAGACACAGGCATACGGAACTGGAACTAGTAAGAATCGTAAGAAGCTTAAACGACCATGTGAGACTTAGAAGACTACGTGCATCCATTTCGTCGGATTATTTGCTCACTGACGATCGATGCAATATACAGACACAAGGCCGAAACGACCTGAAGGGGAGTGGCCATACACTCACACGCAAATAAATAAACCCTTAGCGCTAAAGGACCTTGCAACACCCCTTCAGGTCAGGAGTGAGGACCGAGAGCAGTGTCGTTAGCAGGGACTGACAGCGTTTACTGGTTTATCTCTGTTTGCCGTTTCTAACTAATCGCGAAGGGCGGGAAAGCACATCAGTGCGCTTCCATTCCATCCATTCATAACCCCCACACTAATGTCTCTCCTTCATATCGCGTGCTTTACGCCACCCATCCACCCAAACTGCGGTGTACCTCTCGACCTACGTCCACTCACCACCGCATTCACCATCCTTTTCACCAATCTCTCATCATCCATCCTCACCATGTGTTCGAACCACCTCAGTACACGTGAATGCACCCTGTACTCTATTTTCATCACCATCCCCGTTCTATTCCGAACAACGTCGGAAAAAAATCATTTCGAAAACATTCCACCTTCTTCTCTCTTCCGTTTTTACCTCCAAGCGTCTCAGCCCCGTAGAGTACAGCTGAATCAACTATTCCTTCATACAACCCTCTCTTTGCTTCCCTATTAGGTCACAAAATTCGACGCCCGATAATACATTACCAAATTAATCAATAAATCTAACAATTATTTACCTTGATAGTTGGGATTAAGTACATAAATGTACATACACGCATTACAACATTGGTATTGTCATTTAAAAAACGTTTCCTGAAACTATGTCGGTTTTTAAAGACCATTTTAGACACAAAATAATATTCGTGAAACAAATACTTAACGTCAATGGTTACCTTGAGCGTTTTCATCTTTATGTGGACCTTGCAATTCTCCTTGCTTGAGGAGTCCTTGTATCTCCGGCACTCCATGCGGGCCAGGGCTCGCTTCGCCTGCTGGGACAAGCTGCTTGCCTGGGACAGAAAAGGCTCATCAGACCAGGCTACCCTACTGCAACTCGTCCAAAGGGACTATAGCTTATGTTGCATTGGTCGTCACATGTCAACCAACACATCGGGGTCGAGCATAATAGAGCTTGAGATAGAAATGAGAATGCCATGGACGAGGTCAGGAACAATTGAAGGGAGGAAGAAGAGAGAGTTGTGAAAATGAGAGGGGAAGTGCAACACCCTAAACAAACCGAATTGGAATGGTAATAAAACGGCAAGAAGTGCGCTAAAGCCTCAACCATAGGTTGACTAAACTAACAAATCCAACCTAACCTATTGTTATTCGTATGATCTGCCAACAATAATTGTACAGATACAGATACAGACACTAGGACACATCCTCTAGAAAGGAGGGTGACCGACGGCAAGGCCAACCTCACACCCTCATACGCTACCACTCACACAACATAGCCCTTTAGTGCTAAAGGCTCTGGCCGGTATCCCTGCAACATACACTCTGGGTCACAACTGCAGTCCGAGGATCCGTCGTCAGCAGCAGGGACCGATAGTTTTCAATGTCGGGCACCCACGACCATCCCGACAGCGGGATGCCAAGGGCGGGAAAGCAAACCAGAGCAGTGTCAAAATCAGTCCCTCACAACCATTCTCCATCACGCCTGATCATTGCCCGCTCTCTCGCTACTTCCACATTCATGTCTCTCCTTCCTAACGCCTGCTTCACACCATCCATCCACCCAAACTTCGGTCTACCTCTAGACCTGCGACCACTCGCCTCCGCATTCGTCACCCTTTTCACCAATCTCCCTTTATCCATCCTCTACATGTGCCCGAACCATCTCAGAACACGCGAATCCACTCTGTCCTCCAACTTCTTCACCATCCCTGTTCTGATTCGAACCACGCCGTTGGTGATCCAGTCTCTCAGCGTTACTCCAGCTATGCTCCTCAAACATTTCCTCTCGAAAACATTCAACCTTCATCTCTCCTCTGCTCTCACCCCCCAAGTCTCAGCTCCGTAGAGAACAGTTGGGACAACAACACTCTCATACAGCCCTCTCTTTGCTTCCATCCACAACGTCCTACAGTTTATTACACTCTTCCGTGCACCCATCACTTTACACCCCTCCTTCACTCGCGCCTTCACTTCAGTTTCCACTAGTTCAGTAATCTTTACATGGGAGCCCTGATACTTAAAACACTGAACTTCCTCCAACAGCTCTCCATTAAGGGGACACTAATTTTGCTCGCATCGACAGTCCTCGAGCATCTCATTACTTTACTCTTACCCAAGTTAACTCGAAGCTTCCTCCTCTCTCACACTCTACCAAACTCAGGCACTAGCCTACATAACTTCTCCTCTGAATCCGCAACCAGGGCCGTATCATCAGCAAATAGCAAATGGCTCAACTGCCAACTCCGCCCATTCGCTTCCAACAGTTCCAAGCCACGACCCAGCACACTCGCGTTCACCTCCCTGACCACTCCATACATATAGAGGTTGAACAGCCAGGGAAAAATCACCCAGTCTTGTCCCAGCCCCACTTTCACTGTAAGCCAATCACTCACCTCGCTTCCCACTCTGACACATGCTCGGCTGCCAACATAGAAACTCTGCACCGCTTTCAACAGATGTCCGCCCACTCCATATAAACGTAACACCCTCTACAGCTACCCTGTCAATCCTGTCGTAGGCCTTCTCCAGATCCATGAAGGCCCAGAAAACATCCTTTCTTTTGGCAAGGTACTTCTCTCAGACCTGTCTCACTGCAAAAATCTGATCGGAACACCCTCTACCACCCTTAAAGCCACACTGTTCCTCTCCAATTACGCAGTCCGTAAAGTCTCTAATCCTTTTGATCAGCACTCACCCGTACAACTTACCGGCCACACATAACAGACTGATACCTCTCGAGTTGCAGCATTCATTTTTATCTCCTTTGCCCTTATACAGCGTAACAATGCAGGCACTGCGCCACTCAATCGGTACCACGCCTGCCACGAAACACAAGTTCAGTAACCTCACCAACCATTCGACAACCGTTACTCCACCCTTCTTCAGGCACTCGGTCGCAACGCCATCCAAACCAGGGTCTTTTCCCTGCTATCATCACCTCCACCGTCTTCTGCGCCTTTTCCCTGGTAATGTCCGCAACGAGTCTTTCTCCCTAAACTGGCATTTTAGCACCACCACCCACAACAACAATGTCAGCCTCTCTGTCATCCTCGACATTCAACAACTCATCAAAATACTCGGCCCACCTCTTCCGTAAAACACCTCTTTCCAAAAACAACTGGCCGTTTTCATCTTTCACCACTTCCTCCTTTCCGGTCTCTCCCATTCTCACCCTCTTCACCTCTTTCCAGAACATCTTTTTGTTTTCCTCAAAATTCTGGCACAATCGTTTTCCCCACCTGGCATCAGCGTCTCTTTTGGCTCTCCCCACCACCCGCTTCACCTCGTTTCTCCTCTCTTAGTAGCTTTCATAAGCCACCACCGACTTCACCTGCAACCACTCCTCAAACGCTTCTCTTTTCCGTGACACCGCCAGTTTGATCTCCTCGTTCCACCACTCGCAACCTTTCCTTCTGCACCCGCCCACACGGCGCGCACCACACACCTTCTTCGCACATCTCAGCAGCGCATCCTTTAACGTCTCCCATTCTTCCTCCACATCTCTCAGGTCCTGTCCTCTCACGTTGTTATATTCTTCCCTCAACGCCTGCTGGAACTCCTCGGCTCAACTTCTCACATTCAGTCCACTCACTTTCACTACCTCTCTTCCTCCTCCCACTCATTTGTTGCCCTTCCACTTCTGCTCCACTCTTAGTCTACCTTCCTTCAGCATATGGTCAGACACACCTCCACCCTCTCCTCTCAACACCCGCACATCCAACAGCCTCCCCACCACTCTCCTCGATATCAGCACAAAATCCATCAGTGCTCTTTCCACCACGAGCCATCCTTCCCCATGTGTACTTGTGGACATCTCGCTTCTTGAACAAAACGTTCCCGACCACCAACTCCTCCCCCTATACACAGACCAATCAAGTTTTCTCCACTGTCATTTCTACCGGGAACGCCATACCTTCCTATCACATTCTCCACCACTACATCTCCCACTCTCGCATTAAGGTCACACAGTACAACCACATTGAAATGACCTCCAAAACTCTCAATACACTTACGCAGGTCAGTCCTGAATTGCTCCCTCTCCTCTTCACTCCTCTCGCTGCCAGGTCCGTAAGCACTCACAAATGCCCATTTTTCTACACCTAGCTTAACTTTCACTAACATCGATCTTGAGGACACCTCCTTCCATTCGGTAGCGCTACGAGCCAACAGATCACTCAATATCAGGACCACACCTTCTCGTGTCCAACCTTCCTACACACCAGACTTTCTTCCACTTACCACACCAAACTCACATTCGCCCTTACCTTTCAATTTCGTCTCACTCAGCGCCAACACATCAAACTTCCTCATCACAAACATCTCAGCAATCTCTCTCCTCTTTACCTCATTCGTACTACAGCCAAGCACAGTCAGCGACCCTAACAAAAGGGTTCGGAGAGGCGTGAGCCTCTCCTCCCCCCGCTCGTATTGCCGTCTTTGAGGAAGGGTTTTACAGAGAACGGGATTCCTAGCCCCTTCGCTCCGCTCCTTTTAGTTGCCTTTTACGACACGCAGGGGTTACGGTAGCATGATTCTACTCCCGGCTACGGGGGCGCTCTTTCAGTCGCCTTCTACGACAGGCGGTGGATACGATAGCAAGATTCTACCGCCACGGCTACAAGGCAGCCGCCCAGGCTACAAGACGAGGCATGATGATTACAATAATTGTAATTATCAAGATATCATTAAAAAAATATTATTACATCTAAGATATTACGGTATGTGAATTACATTGTGCCAGCTTTGTCATATTGTGACCATGAGCGGTGCCGACCCGCAGGTAGTCTCGCTGTTGCAGTTGTACGGTCCCTCAATCGCCAGCGGCGTCATCCGGTTAACATCATGCCGGCTACCTATCAAGCCATCTCGTCATAATGGAACCGAGTTTCAAACAACCAGAATAGCCGAAGCAGCGCCCTCACAACTTGCTGTACTCTCGATTTGGCAGGAAATGCCACCACACTGCTGAAACATTTTATTTTATTTTGTCCTCACTCGGTTCCACCTTTCGGAAACTAATTTTGGCCAGAAGAGACCAACTAGGATGGCTGTTTCTAATCAGTTCACAGGGATCATCGCTAAACAGTGAACTGCAAAAGCCATTAGCTCCCTTCATTGCCCAACAGACACGCTCCAAAGGCACGTCGTACCGCATCTCATGCAGCAGGCTCTATCATCCTATCACGTCGGTGCGTGATCGGTGGGAGCGCCCACGAGACAGGATCAGTGTTCTGAGGGGCTTGGTGGATAGGGGCATGCACCGGTCGTAAAATTCACATGTCGGTAGATATCTGGCAATCCAGGCTGTGCGCCGACCTTGGCCCCTTCAGCCCTGGAACTGGGGCTAAGTAAAAACAACACCGGTGCCCTCGTTATCCAACAGCAGCCCAAATCACCCGTCAGCCATCTTCTCCATAATACCTGATAGTTATCCTCGTCGTCCGATAGGGATTCAACACTCGAAAGTGACGTTCATCACCCGATAAAGACCCAAATAACCGGACAAGCGACTCCCAGTATTCGTCAGCGACCCATTTCACCCCACAGAGATCTCGATCAACCTTTAACGACCCTAGTCATCCAATAACTACGTCCATTACCCCATCATAACCCTCCTCCCTCAGCTCCACACCTGGTGGTGAGCGGTGGACCGTCTACTGCAGCGCATCTTGAGAAGGATGGCGAGGCAGACGCCACCCAGCAGCAAGAAGCAGGCTAGGAACAGCGCCAGGTGGAATTGGTCGCGGCCACTGGGCGCCTCAGCTGCAGCCTCGATTCGGGCGTGGACCAGTCGTGATTCCGAGTGGCTGAGGGCAGAAGAAGGGGGTTAAGAAGAGGCAGATGAGGAACGAAGACCGGCAAGTGGAAGGCTGCATACCTTCATAAGCGATGGTCAATTGAGATGACAGAACTATTGCTTTTAAAGTATTTAGAAATACTTTGATCTTTGACACCCTCATGTCGCACTCAACAACACATCCATACCCCACAGTCCCACTACAACTATCCTTGGAGTAACATATGACACGGGATGACATTCAAACCTCATACAATCAACATCGACACTAAAACCAGACCAAGCAAGACTGAACGTGTCAGAGGTACTTACCACAACCACCTACGGTCACTCCAAGGAATCGATTACAACATTATACAAACAATTCATTAGACTAATCATCTCCTACGCAAACACCGCCTGGTCCTATGACCTTGCACCCACACATTAACTCCCTACAAAGAATACAGAACACGGTCGTGCGAATCGTAACGGGCTGTAAACAGAACACACCCATTTCTCACTTGCATGAGGAAACCAAGGTCCTCCCTTTCAAACAACATCTTGATATAAGAGCGACTCAGTTTTTTTAACACGATTGTAGACACGACACATTCCTGCCACAATCTATTGAACCCTCGTCAAACTAACATGACTCCTAAACAACACACCGGCAACACACTTCGGCTCTCTCCACACGTCTATTCCCCTTCCTACAGACAACACATCTATACACAAACAGATACACACACACACATCACAGCTCTTGCATTGGGTGATCACGGAGTCAACACGGTTCTGAGGTGGACATGGAGGAGTTGGGGTTGCCCAGGGGTGACCGGGTCCACCTGTCGCGGTTGAGGTGGAGGCACCAGTCATACCAGCATAGACTGGGGAATGTCCCTTCCGATCTTTGTTTACGATGTTGGGGTTCGCCTGATCAGGTCGTTTTTGGTCATAAAAAAAACACCTTACAAGACGGCCATATAAGTTGAAGTTCTTATGACCAAAAGTATTGATTATTTTCGATCATCTATGCACTAAATGATCCAACAAATTTAGCGCATAGCATCAGGAACTGAGTAACTCAGATAGCCTATTGATACTTGCAACTCAAGCACACCCTCCTCTGCACCAGTGCCTCTAGAAAACATGGGGACTCGCATACAGTTCCACGGAGACTTCCCCAACAACTGAAGACAAGGATATAAAGAAAATCATGAGTAAAGATGATCAACTGGCAAAAAAAATTGTCTCATGATGTTTAGATCAATGAGAGACTGTTGACACATTGATCAAACAACAGCCAATTCATCCTCAACCGCATAACTTCGAGTAACAGCAACAACAGGAAGAGTAACGGCGGCAGCCACAACAGCAATTGAACCAACAACAGCCTCAAATAATGTGTCAAAGCGATGGCCATTTCCTAAATACGTTTATAAGTGATCTAATTTTAAGAGGCGAAAAGTTCAATCATGCATTTAAATCTTTTTTGAGTAATCGGTAATCAATAATACTGTTGACTGACTAAGATATCCCTTGGCAAAGGTGATTATGAAGACCAATTAGCGAGGTCCAGCTTGAGACGTGGTGTGAGCAGCTGGGAAAATTGCCACAGATTGCAAAGACCGAATCTTACGCTGCATACACATCATTTACCTTTGGCCTGAAGTATCGGTGGACTTATGCTAGGCGAATAACGCCAAGCGTAAAAAACCTTCTGGGACCACTCGAATATCTCATTGCTTACAGATTCATTCCTACAGTGATTGGGCGGAAAGTCTCACGCCGAATAAGAAATCTGACGTCGCTTCTCGCACCTCTGGGGGGCCATGGGTATAGTGAACCGTACTGAAATTTCAGATAACGAGTCAAACAATTTTGTGTTACTCACCAATTCTGTGGCAAGTGACATTGTAACGAGGAGTGCTATACACTCTGCTACCGAGGAAACGACTAGGACTACTCTAAAGGTGCAGGACTACTCTGAAAGATGCAGAGAAAAAGGGATCCTCGGACTGGTTGACCACCCTTCCTGTTGTTGACAAAGGATTTGCTCTCAGCAAGTAAGAATTTAGAGATGCAGTTCGGCTGAGACACAAGCTCGACCTTGATAGACTATACCTGATCGATGTTCATGGGGCAAAACCTCTGCTGTAAATCACGCTGGGATGTGTAGAAAATGTGTTTTTTTACCCTACGCCACAGTGAGATTCGCAACATAACGAAGAAAATATTAAATGAAGTGTGTCACGATGTTAGATCTGAACCAGTTCTAGCCCTTCTCACAGGTGAGAACTTCGTCTTCGCTCACCAAACGTGAGGGATGAAGTTAATGACTCACAGGTGAGAACTTCGTCTTCGCTCACCAAACGTGAGGGATGAAGTTAATGCCTCACAGGTGAGAACTTCGTCTTCGCTCACCAAACGTGAGGGATGAAGTTAATGCCTCACAGGTGAGAACTTCGTCTTCGCTCACCAAACGTGAGGGATGAAGTTAATGCCTCACAGGTGAGAACTTCGTCTTCGCTCACCAAACGTGAGGGATGAAGTTAATGCCTCACAGGTGAGAACTTCG
>SDVV010041691.1:0-10410 GCA_016164225.1 Gammarus roeselii | reverse complement strand
TGCCCTCTCAGCTAACTAATATGGGTCGAGAGTGACCACGGAGAAGAAAGAATGAGGTGTCAAAAACTGCAAAGAATGGATCAAATGTAGAGACAAGTTGAGAAATGTATTATGCATTGTATAAAACAATGACTGAATACCGTACATAAGATTGGTTAGGTTAGGTTGGGTTGGGTTAGGTTGGGACTGTATTAATGCATCCGTCAGTGTGTAGCAACCCTATTGCATAAAAATGTGTGTAAATGGGTACATGGTAACCCATACATGTAGCAAAGCAGTGAAGGTAACGATCCTGTATGTTAAAAAAAAAATTGAGTCATATCTGTACTCTTCAGATGGCGATTCGCTTCCGGGGGAAGAAAGATGCCGCCCAGTTTGATGTGGAAATATTTTAACAGGAATGAAAAGACGAGGGTATGTTTTATTTGCAGTGCAGAGATAAAATTAAGCAAATCAGGCTTCACATTTGGGCTTTGGCAACATCTGAAAGGACAGCATTATCTTGAATATGCTAATCTTGAAAATGAACGAGGAAATATGACCTCAAATGATGCTATGGGCGTATTGATAGAACATAATAATCCGGACTTGGGTCTCCAATCTAATGAGAAAGACAGTGCTCAAAATGGTGCGAGCGTAATAGAAAGTATGGTACCACTAACACTCAAGCTAAGAATGTATTAAGATTTGGTGAAAATGGCTAAATCGCTATGATGGGAGAAAGACCCGAGCCATAACCGAAATTGAAAATAAGGGGAAAAATGTGGGATACTCTCAGTGGAATGGATATCAGTGACTGTGATATCGAGGATATGTCATGTGAAGAAGAAATCTACAAACGTTGAAGGAGACCGAATTATCAAAATGGGGTAATGAAAGGGTGGCAAGTGTTGCATACACTTCTCCCAAAGGTCGACGTTTACCTACAATGTGTTCTAAGGGCGTTAATCTAGAACGCTAATAGATCAGAGAAAAAACCACACCCGGATGATAAATCCTACACCGATAAGACGAGTTGACAGCTTCAGGTGAGGAATAAATATACGTCATTGATAAGGAAGCCACAGACTGTCACTGCTACCAAGGATCAATATAACACAAGAGAGCGAGGTCGAAGTCATTATTTATGTTTCGTCAAGATGCTCATATCGAAATTTTGGTGTGAAAATGATATATTTCCGTAAAAATGATATCCCATGTATAAATATGTATGTATAAAATGTGTCAAAATCTATTTTCAATAAAAACAATAAATCTAATAAATCTTTGTTTGCAATATCCTAAATTTAACACGATTGAACTAGCATTGAAATGCACTAAACGCCTCTTGCCCCACGTTGAAAATGTGATAGATATTAAGCTAATAGAAGTTGTACACAGCATTCTAAGTTTTCGTAGGTAAATATATCTACTTAGGTGAAGGGTAGCCAAGCCGTAAATGGTCTAGGACCCCACCATTCAGTAAATCGTCTACTAAATGTTGAACATTTGCAGGGGATAAATATCGCAAAATTCCATAAAAATGCATAATGAACTTGCACCTCTTAAACATACATTCCTCCAAAATATCTGACATTTAACTCTGAGATCATGAGAAAAACGCTATTTGTTACTACGGTACCATTCAAATCTATAACAAATTTCTAGACCTATTCCAGTCACGTATAATACTTCAGACATATCTTGCATCTGATTCACCAGCTAATGAGGTCACATGGGTACAATATTGGGAAAAAACAAGTAGAGGTTTAGTCAAAAATAAGACATTTTCGTGTGAAATGATGAAAACACCTATCTTCGCAGGTTTTTATCCTCTAAACGATCATAAATACTCATCGTATGCTCTTACCTGTTCCTTGTATGGTCTCATGTTCATAAAAAAATATATATACAATTATTCTTGTCACATTGCCCACCTAAATACCCATTGAAAGAATGCAGTGGAAAGAAACCCATGAAAAACAACGTAAATGAACCTATGTAAATAAATATATATGTATATATGTATGTATTATACTCTTTATAAACAATTTAAATGTTATCCCCTAAATATTCGTAGCCTATATTCAACATCAAGCATCTCACCGCTAAAAACTCCATCAAACATCCTCTGAAAAATGAGTCAAATAAAGCATAACTAACTAAACTCTCATAATAAATACCCCTATTTTTTGCATAACTACATCGAATATCCTATTAAATTAGGTTCGATCAGAAAAATGTCTAATGAGTCATTCAAAAAACAATCAAGTTATAAATCATACCGTACGAAATAGTACAATCGAATACAGTTTCGAGAGGACCTAATCCGTACGTAAGAACACGTAAATAAAAGCAATAAGATACCGAAAGGAATCTGAAAGACATCTGAATTCCCCAAGATGTTCTTATCTCGAGATAAGATCATTGTGTGACCGCGCGTCATGAGATAAAAATCGCTCATTAGCATTTGCGGTTTGGACACCGGCTGAGTCCGGTTGATCCCTCCCCTCTTCCCCACCCGTCACGGCCAGTCTCTATGTAACGTAAGCAAGTCACTTGACCAGAATAGAAGAAAATAAACATATAAGTACAATGTCCGAGAAATACAGCGAGTAAGTCACTAACAAACAACAAACATCCTAACCAATACATTCGATAAAAGGTTCAAAGATCTAGTCATCCTATATCTAACTCCTTCACTAAAAGCATACATTCACTAAAAATCACCAATCTAAATCTTCCACTAAAAGCATACACCCACATCATCGTCTATCTAAATCCTTCACTAAAAGCATATTCGATCGAGTCACAAAAAACCTCCGTTCACGGGCAAGCTCTATGAACCAACAACACCTCCGTGACCCAATGCGAACAAACAAAATGCATTAGCCGAGTCACAAAAAACCTCCGTTCATGGTATCTTTAAGTATCATCAGTAACTAACTTGATCAATTTGGCTTAACATATAACTACAGTGTCAGAGAAATACAGCGCCTGAGTCACTAACAAATAACATACATCCTAACCAATACATTCGATAAAAGGTTCAAAGATCTAGTCATCCTATATCTAATTCCTTCACAAATCATACATAGAGTCACTAATTATAACCAAGATCTAATTCCTTCACAAAAGCATACATCCATTAATTTTCACCAATCTAATTCATTCACTAAAAGCATACATCCTAAATCCTTCACTAAAAGCATACATCCTAAATCCTTCACAAATAAAAAACACCCTAACTAATACATTCGATAAAAGGTTCAAATATCTAGCCATCCTATATCTAATTCATTCACAAATAACATATATCCTAATTCCTTCACTAAAAGCATACATAGAGTCACTAAGTATAACCAAAATCTAATTCCTTCACAAAAGCATACATCCATTAATTATCACTAATCTAATTCATTCACTAAAAGCATACATCCTAAATCCTTCACTAAAAGCATACATCCTAAATCCTTCACAAATAACAAACACCCTAACCAATACATTCGATAAAAGGTTCAAATATCTAGCCATCTTATATCTAATTCCTTCACAAATAACATATATCCTAATTATTATTTATCTAATTTCCTTCACTAAACGCAAACATCCTAAATCGTTCACAAGTAATATACATAGTCACTAATTATCCAGGGCGGTTTTTGGACACCATATTTCCAGGGCAATTCTTGTAGTACGTTTTTGGCAGGGCGATTCTTGTAGCACGGTTTTGGCAGGGCGGTTCTTGTAGCACGGTTTTGGCAGGGCGATTCTTGTAGCACGGTTTTGGCAGGGCGATTCTTGTAGCACGGTTTTGGCAAGGCGATTCTTGTAGTCATATTAACTACTGGTAAGCAGACCGAAGACAATACACTGAACCAGGACGTGCGTGCTCTTGAAAAGACTTCAAGGTCGGCAGCGAAGTTGTGTAATTTATAGCCATGATACAACATTTGATTTAATATCGCAGTTATTTTATTTCGAATAAAGTGGAATCCATCAAATCAGAGGACCGTATTACATCAATTGACAACTTTTAAGTTAATCATCAGCGTACTTAGGAGTGTACAAATGCGTCCTTGGTTTGCCCATTAATGTTTGATGCAACTGTTGGTGAAGCAACTACCAGATACAGTGTATATAGATACAGTATATCAATGCAGTGTCTAAGTACAATGTACAGATACAGTTTTTAAACAGAGTATCGTGATACAGTATCTAGTTACATTTCCAATTATATTGACAGATTTCAGCGAGGAATATTTTTGTCAAATTACGTTGAACGTGTATCTAGAAACAGTGTCTTGGGGGAAGGAAATTTGAAGGAAATAAACCTACACGACATAAACAGAGAGTACTTTCCAAACATGCACGCAGTCAACTTCTGATCGTACAATTTTTTTATTACAATTCCAGATAATTTTTTTACTAGAAAAAGCCGTTTGCCTCTCGACCAGGAAAACATGCGTCTTATTAGAGTGGTTGTTATCCTTGTGTCGGCTGTGACCAGGAAGTTACTCTCACTCCAACGAACTCCAGTGGAGTTTTCCTCTGCTGCAGTCTTCCCTTGGTTCTGCACACGACACCAATAGTTTGATGCCAGTTAACAACTGATAATAAACCCTTGTTTATTATCAGTTTTACTGCAATTCGACGGCGTTGTGTTATTTTTGGTCTGTGCCCTAATGTTTTTGGTTACCATAACCCATCTTCAAAGAAAATTTTCATAGATAGTGTAACAGTGTAACTGGGTTTGTTTTAGTTTGTGCTATTCCATGTTGGTCCATCACTAGTTCCCCTTGAAACAGCTCCTCTGAGGTCTTGCCACCACAAATTAATAATCCTTATAGAATGGATGTTAAGGCCCATTTTCCAATATCGTGGGTGTCGTTGTTAACAAATGAATAGCCCGAAGAATTTCTGGCACAATTTTTATCGAGATCCAACATCTTTTCGTTTAATGCACATCATTTCAAAGCCTACAACATTCAACTGTTGTCACGAAGCTTAATGAAGGAGTGTCCAGCCATCGCTATTGGAAGACCTTTGTCATGACCATAAGGAATCAACAAAATGTATCTGGCTCCTCTAATAACAGGCGAGATACTCGTATCCTCAAACAACATCATTTACTGATCTATGCTAGGCATGTCCAGATTCGTCACATTTGTTATATTTTGATGGGCAAAAAGTTTACTTTAGAAAAATATTTTGTGACTCATTGAAAAAGTTATAAATACCTGATGTTATACAAGCAGTCAAAGAGCCTCAATTTTAGTACATTATATCATGGTTGATACTTTTTGAAGAAATACTTCAGTATCTATAATAACTGCGGAAGAATCTCAAGCTTGCTAATGATAGGGATCAGAGTCATGTGCAGTGATGCAGTGTTAGACTGGCTTGCAATAATAGGGATCAGAGTCATGTGCGGTGATGCAGTGTTAGACTGATTTGCTAATGATAGGGATCAGAGTTATGTGCAGTGATGCAGTGTTAGACTGGTTTGCTAATGATAGGGATCAGAGTCATGTGCAGTGATGCAGTCTAAAACTGGCTTGCTAATGATAGGGATCAGAGTCATGTGCAGTGATGCAGTGTTCAAAATAACCAAGCAGCCAAGCAGTATTGATACTTGAAAGTTGCCGTCACGACAGAATATTCTTTCATTATATTAGGTGCGAATCATTAATTCAAGGATAAACTATATGAAATTAGTCTGGTTCCTTCTTAACCAAATTTAACCTAACCTAACCCAATTGACGTAGCATCACACGCAAAAATTAGGCAGGTTCAGTAATTTTCTCCTGCGTTAGCTTGTGACAATTACTAGTAAATGGTACACATTTATTACTAAATTTCCCATCACAATTGAGAGGAATCTAATTAGATAAACCAGGACGTGCGTGCTCGGACGTGCACAGCTTGCTTAAAACTCAAAAACCTAGCTTGTCTTCCAACAAAATGAGACCCAAAACCACTTCCTGGCATAAACAAATAAGACCTAAAGCACCAGCTTGCCTAAAGAAAGGCGAGACCCAATGCACAAGATTGCCTAAATCAAAATGATCCCCTAAACAGACAACTTGCCTAAACAAAATGGGACTCACAGTTCTAGCTCGCCTAAAGGAAAATGAGACCCAAAGCTACTAGCTTGACTAAACAAAACGAGATCCTAAGCACTAGCTCACCTAAAATAAAATGAGACTCAAATGAAGCAGTGGTGGAGGAAGCGCTGAAGGGTATTTTGTTCATTGTGAGGATAATGATGCAGAGGCTGTTGGATGTGCGGGTGTTGAGAGGGGAGGTTGGAGGAATGTCCGATCATCTACTGGCGGAAGAGGAACCAAAGAGGGTGGAAGGAAGAGAGGTAGTGAAGGTGATTGAACTGAATATGACAGTGTGCGAGTAACAGTGAGGAAGAGTGAGAGACGTTCAGAGAAGCCTTGTTGCGATGCGCAAAAAATATGTGTTGTGTGCGGCGTGTTCAGAAGGAAGAGTTGCGAGTGGAGGGACGGTCACACTGGCGGTGGCACAGAAGAGAAGAGCCTTTGAGGAGTGGTTCCAAGCGAAGTCGGTGGTGGCCAATAACGACAACTAAAGCGAGATGAGGAAAGAGAGACGCCGATGCCAGATATGGCAGACGGTTGTGCCAGAATTTTGAGAACAAAAAGATGTTCTGGAAAGAGGAGAAGTGGGTGAGAAAGGGGGAGACTGGAAAGGAGGAGGTGATGAAAGATGAAGACGGCCAGTTTTGGTTGGGAAGTGGTAATGTACTGAAAAAGGTGGGAAAAGTATTTTGATCAATTGTTGAATGTCGAGAAGGCCAAAGAGGCTGACGTTGCTGCTGCGGGTAGTGATGCACCGATGTCGGTTTTAGGAGAGAGACTTGTGACGGACATTACTAAGGATGAGGTGCAGGGGGCGGTGGAGGTGATAAAAACAGAAAAAACACTGGTGGAGTATTGTGTGTCGAGAGCCTGGTGAGAACACTGAATCTGTGTTTGTGTCGGGTATTGTGCCTATAGAGTGACGCACTGGTTGCATTGTTCCGCTGTATGGGGGCAAAGGAGTTAAAAATGACTGTTACAATTCAAAAGGTATCAGTTGGTTATTGGTGGTCTGTAAGTTGTACGGGAGAGTGCTAAGTCAAGAGGATTAGAGACAGTAGGGATGGTGCAATTATAGGCGAGGAACAGTGTGGCTTTAGGAGTAGTAGAGGGTGAGCCGATCAGATTTTGAAATGAGACAAGCCTGTAATAAGTACCTTGCGAAGGGAAAGGATGTGTTCTGGGACCTCATGGATCTGGAAAAGGCATACGATAGGGTCAATAGAGATGCGTTGTGAAGCGTGCGGAGTTTGTTTGGAGTGGGTGGAAATTTAGTGTAAGCGGTGCAGAGTTTATATGTAGGCATCAGAGCAAGTGTCACAGTGGGGAGCGATGTGGTCGTGCTTGGTTCGCTGTGAAAGTGGGACTGATCAGAGCAAGTGTCACAGTGGGGAGCGATGTGATCGTGCTTGGTTCGCTGTGAAAGTGGGACTGAGACGAGGCCTACGGCACGTCGCTCTGGCTCTTCAGTCTTTACATATAATGAGTGTTCAGGAAGGAGAACACGAATGTAATGGGGCGTGGCTTAGAGTAGTTTGGAGCAGTTGAGTCGGCACAAGTGGTCGCTTAGGAGATGTTATGTTGCCTAGCATCGGAGTTTGATAGAGTGTGTGAGAGGAGGAAGCTGCGAGTAAACGTGGGTTAAAGCAAAATAATGAGATGTTCGATTTGATTTGATTCTCAATTCCACCAGAGCCTCAACGCGAGTCATAATAGGCTCCCCCGTAGGGCTCGACGATCATGGATTCTAGTAGGCTCGCACGCCTCAGCGTGCGAGAAAAAAAAACATCGCTGTTAAACTTGAATAAAAATGTAAACATTTTAGCACTGTCGAACGCACGCTGGTGCACACAAGAATAACGCTTAGACGAAACGAATCTCCGCTTCCAATCATTTAGAACTTCAAAAGTAATATGTACGCACGCTTGTGCATACAGGTAGCATCGTCGAGACTGGTACAAGGTTTACGGCTACGCGGACTAAGTCAGCTCTGACAACAACGAAACATAATGTTTATAGCTATACGGTCTAGTTTAGTAGAGGTATAATTTATTTATTCAGGTTAGATAAAGACTTAGACGAAACGAATCACCGCCTCCAACCACTCAAAACTCTAGGAGTAGTATGCACGCGCGCCAGTGCGCACAGATAGTTTCGTCGAAATTGGTACAAGGTTATGGCTTCACGGATTGGATCAACTCCAACCGCAACGCGTCACAAGGCTTATAGCTACGCAGTCCAGGTCAACCCCAGAAACTACATATGGTCCATGCACGTGCGAGCGAGCACAGACTGCAGAACAACACCCAATCACAAAATCACAAACAGGAACTCCCTCACAAATACACCAGCACTATTATACATGACAAAATTGTGGCTTGTGAAGATGAAGGTAAGGGCAGGTTCGTCATAGGCAGAAAAACTGCTCAGATTATTGAATTCACACTTATTGTTTAAGGGGATAGGGTGGGAAGAGCATAAGTCCCTCGGGTCCCAAAAGTGCCAGATGAATCCCGGAGGGTAACCCAAGTCCCTCGGGTCTTTCCGAGCTCCCCGGGTCCCCCCGAGACCCTTTGTCTCAGCTCATCTCGACTTGTCTCGAATCATTTTAGCCAGTCTCAGCTTGTCGCGGCCAATTCGACTCGCCTCGACATGTTTCGACTGATCTCGACGCACTTCGACCAGCCTCGACGCAACTCTCGCCTTCTGTGCCAGTAATCCGCGGACTGTAATAATTAATTATTCTACTCAAGCATTTCACATATACACATTTTTCTGTGTATGGGTTTCACAGCGTGGGGAGAGGGAAGCAGGGGTCCAAGGGTTATGAGGGGCCTCAAGCGGGCCCCAAAGTTTCTCACGGGGATCCCAAAGGGCCTCGAAAGGGTCTAAGTGGGCTTCCATCAAATCTTCGTGGTCTTCCAAGTCCATCGGGTTCCCGAAACGCCCGGGTCCCTCGAGTCCCGCGGGTACCACGAGTACCCCCCATTCCCAGGTTTCCTAGTCTCAACCAGCCACGGTTCGTCTCGACTCGTCGCCTCGCCAGTCGACTCGTCTCCACTCGCCTCAACCTGCCTCGACTCGCCTCGTCCCCTCCACGCACAGTGTCATTCAAGACTTTCACTCTCTAAGATCAACAGCAACGTTATTTCACCTTTTAGCTATCAAAACGTCAAGCTTTTTCTACCGTAGGTTGGACTAGACTAACTAACACACCGCATAGACCACCTAGGGTTCCTGCGGGCGCCTAACGACACATAATTATATAACCAATCCAAAATTGATCACATCCATGAAAAGGGGCACAGATAAATAATAGAGCCCACGAAATAGGAAATAATGATAAACGAAAATAAAGTGTCAATGATATATAAAATGAATAATCATCCATCCACCCCAATGAGATGTTTGAGGAATAACTCTGCAACAAAATAAGTCTCCTCATAAATAAAGAGGTATTGGAGGAAGTTCAGTGTTTCAAGTACCTCGGCTTTCGTGTTGTTTATGTATATTTTTCTCCAACTTTTTTAGCTATAATAGTGATACTTTCCTTCCACATTTTCATTTTTATGCTTCTAAGACCATCATCTTCTGTACACTGGATCCTATTTAAATACAGAAACACAAAATCCCGACTTGAGGATTACGCGGAACACTTGGTTTGTTCAACATCCTTCATTATTTACCTTATCTTGGGTGAGTGACGGTCATCTTGCCATCTGCAATAGTCAATAGTTAGCTAAATGTCAACTAATAAGCTGCTACAGTAAAGTATCCTACCTAAATGTAGGTTGATCTGAACTACCTAGAGTACTACGTAAGTAACATTTCTCTAGTCTAGGGGGTCTTTGCTTAATTTGTTAGGTATCCTCCGGGTGGCGTTCTCATTTTTTTCCTCCGAATGATAACTCGCGAAGCTACACTGTAACACCCACACACGGCCACAGTGAATGTCACTCTGCCCGATGTTTTCCCGCACAGGAGGGTAACACTGCGCGCAAGCCTGCCCTCTGGCGATACACGCCACACAGGAGGGTAACACTGCGCGCAAGCCTGCCCTCTGGCGATACACACCACACAGGAGGGTAACACTGCGCGCAAGCCTGCCCTCTGGCGATACACGCCACACAGGAGGGTAACACTGCGCGCCAGCCTGCCCTCTGGCGATACACGCCACACAGGAGGGTAACACTGCACGCAAGCCTGCCCTCTGGCGATACACGCCACACAGGAGGGTAACACTGCGCGCAAGCCTGCCCTCTGGCGATACACACCACACAGGAGGGTAACACTGCGCGCAAGCCTGCCCTCTGGCGATACA
>SDVV010041690.1:0-10410 GCA_016164225.1 Gammarus roeselii | reverse complement strand
TCAACCTTTTGGGGCTCTTACGTGCAGCTTCCAGCTGCTGATTGGCTGCCCTTCAGGCGGTTGTTGGCGCCACACGATTTTATTGGCTGCCCTCCAGGGTTGTTTGGCGCCACACAATTTTGGCACTGCCACTACTGAGGGAATCCCGCCATCAGAGGGAATACTGCATCTGTGGCACATTTCAGTGGAGGTTAATACAATGACTTAAATATGTATGATACCTTAATGTTACATTGTACAGTTTATAATTTAGTACTAAAGGCTGTATATCTATACATACATAATTTAACGTGGGGGAGAGCAATGCAGGACTTGGCTTGCAAACCCTTACAAACCAAACCCGAACCCAGTAAACGGTTCACGAAGATTGCTAGCCGCAATTATTTTATATCGTGTGTCGAGATCAGTACTTCAGTGTATGTTTAATGCAATAAAGATTGTTGGTAAACTCTTGCAACGAAGTGTTTTGTCGCAACCTTGACGTACCTTCCACCCGTCAGAGTAGTTCTGCTCATTAACGGTAGAGTCTTATTTGAGTCGTCCGATTGGTGGTTATCCATGCATGTTTGGATGGAAACAAAATATTTTTGTTGTTGATTTTATTCTGTTTTATTGGCATGTATGACAGCGTATCCTGTTCACCTGCTTCATAAACATCACCCCTTCCTTGGAACGACGAATGAAGACCCCCGATGCATACCTGCATGGATGTAGTTAATGTCTCGTATGATCTCCGTTGCGTTGCCCTGTGCGTTGGCGCCTTTGTAGATACTTTTTCGAAAGTCTCGGTTCACAATATTGCTCGCCGACACGTTTCAGAGCACTCGGTTTTGTATGACATCGTTATCAACCCATCAGCTGCTTCAGTTTGTGTCACAACTATTGAGCCTAATTTATTTATCTACCCCACACTTGTCCTTTTAAGAGCACAGGATCAGCCTCTCTGATTGCACTTGCGGTTCCCATCCTCTCTTGGCCCCACAGCCCCTCAGAACTTCAGCCAATAGCATCGATCCACAGTGCCCGCTGCGAATACGCTCCGCTCCATAGTGTTTGCCACTAGATTTCGTTATAAGTTTTCATTGTTCTATAGAGCAGGTGAATGTGTTGATCTATAAACATGAATTTGTGACTCATAGGAATGTAGTATGACTGGTTGTTCCAAAATGCGATTATATAGCTAAATTAATCCAAAAACACAAGTAAATTTCGGAGCATTAGTAATAAATCGTCAATGAAGATAAAATGCCAGGTGAACAATGCTTCAAAAAATGGAATTATTTTTACAAGTAGAAGTGTAGTTATATAACATTTGTTCGTTCACTACATGGTGTCGTGGTTGTAAATTATTGGTGTTGTTATAGGAAATCGGTCTTGTTTTAGAATAGGCTCTGAAAAAATGATCCCTATCCGCTGGGTATTACTGTAGGAGTAAGATTTCAATTGCACAAATTCTGTTTATTCATGTAGAGGTGGTTATTTTAATTTGGTTTCACATCTTGTTAGGTTAATTCAGTTGGATAATGGGAAGAGTTTTGCAGAGCAATGGAGGGATATCTCGTGTGTCCTGCTTTTCAATGTAGGTTTTAGGTGCTTGCACAAGGTTTGAATGTTTTTATACTATCATATGAATGATAAGGTATATTAAGTTTTTCATCTTCAGAGTAGGCTAATAGTATATGAATAATTCACTTTATTTGTTGAAACATTTAGTATTATACGTCGGTTTACCTACCTCTTTTTATGTTATTGATTGATATTTCTGTAACTTTTGTAACTACAGTAAACCTGATTTGTTATTATATATTACCGTATATTAGACTGTTTGGTTAATTACGTTTGATATTCGAAGTGTTTTGTGTGCGTGTGGAAGGATATCTCGCGTGTCGTGGTTTTCTATGTGGGTTTATGCGTCGGCGTAAAGAATCTGACCAGAAATTTATAGTATGAGTGGAGCAGATTCTGTTGAATGAAGATTTGAATAGTGTTATTTTAGTGTGTTTGAAGTAGTGAGAAATTGTAGGTTTGTTCAGGTGTTGATTTTGGATGCCAGTCTTCTTCAAGAATTACTTGGGAGAAAATGCTTGTCCACTGCAGGGTATTACTGTATAATTAATCATCATATTGTGTGTCAATGAAGGTAATGAATATCAATTTCACGTCGTATCAGGTCATTTACGTCGGTAGGTATGGAAGTGCTGATGTATGATATTGTTCTTTTTTATGTTTTTAGAGGAAGGGGTCATGACTATAGGGTGTTATTAGCGAATAAGTTCACCTCTTTGGTCATGAGGATGATAATGTTCATTGCTTCCTCGGCATGTCAAGTTATTTGCTTTGGATATTGGATGGATTTTATACAGCTAGGGAAAGATATTCCGCGTGTCGTGATTTTGAATTTAGGTTTAGGTATTTGGAGCTAAAAGATTTGAATGCTCATTATCATTGTCAAAATTACATTTTGGATTGATTTATTATTTTAACGTCTTGCATGTTAAATGTTACTGTATGAATGTTTCTGTTATATTTGTTGCGAACTTGGTAAGAGTCGGTAATCATGCCGATACACAACCCGGAAAATGTAACTGTTCCCCACGTACCAACTGCCTTAATGCCCTTATAGCTCCCGCTGTAAGATGGTAGACATAGTGATAAACTCACGCCTTGTCGACTACCTCGAAATGTAAGCAGACCATCACGACATCCCGGCCAAAGAGCCACTCTATGACAAATCACATCGTACAAGCTGAATCAGACATTCGATAGGCTATCATCTGAAGGAAACATGTGGTTTACAATTTTTTCGATATCGAAGAAGAATATGATCCTACCTGAAAACCCAGCATCATAAAAGATCTACACCGCAAGGGCCTGATGGGCCTCCTACCACGTTTCACCCACCAATTGTTACAGGACCATACCTACAAGGTTATTGTCTGTAACACTGGCCTTCTCATCACCAGGAAGTGGGCGTCCTTCTCGGGAGCGTCATTAGTATTATTCTTTTCATCCTTAAAATCTATCATTTTCAGACATTCTCCCCTTCGACAAAAGACCGCTCTCGTCACTTTACCTGGACGACTTACAAATAAACTATAAACATCCTTACCCTTTACAGTTCTACATGAACTCCAGAAGTGTTTAAACAAAATGGGTATTGTGCTTTTTCAAACGGATTTTGATTTATGTCTTCTAAGATACAAAGTATGCATTTGTCTCCTGTCCCTGGACTACACCTGAAAGCCTGCCAAACGCTGCACAACATCTCTCTTGTATGCGAAGACTCCATCAAGTTTCCGGGTCTCGTGTGGGACCTGAAATTCGCGTGGTGACCTCACATTGCAGTTCTGCTGACTTGCTGTCGATAGGTGACTAAACCTATCCTCACAGTAACGTCCTTGAAAATAGATGCCGCTCAGGTCAGCGGCATGATGCTGTACAGAACATCAATTCACTCACACCATGATTATGGAGTTGGCGTTCCAGCTCTGCTTCCAGAAGAGATCTCAAACCCCTTGGATCATTCCAAACTAAGCTATGATTATCACAATCGGCTAGTTCCGTTCCACTCCCCATTGACTCCCTGAACGTGCTAGCCAATGAGCTTCCGCTTCCTACATGGCGAGACAAACTCTTGTTACAATACTATCTCAAGTCCAGAAGCCTACTGATCAACCCAGCCCATAACCACATCACTAAGGCTTCTGATATTCGCCTATTTGAGGCGAAAATAAACATTTTCCCGCCATTCTCCCTACCTACGTGTGGAACAATTACTACATTCGACATCACAAGCCAGGTATCAGGCTGTCATCATCCTACCGATTTCGGTGAAACGGCACACCTACTTGGATGAACAACCCGCCGCCGGCAACATAGATTTGCAAATATACCATTGAGCAACTGCTACAACCATTACTAACAGTCGAGAATTTTTGTGATCTCTATAGAACCAATACACACAGACCCCTCCAGATAACACGCACAGGCGGCCCAAAAACAATTCACCTGAAAGCCGTCGGATCTGAATGCACTGAAAGACGACGACGCTGAGACAGCAGTAACCAATCTGAAATCTTGGGATGATAAAAATGGACTCAAGCTCAACTCTGAAAAAACAAAATGCAACTTGTTCGGCTCAAGCTCAAAAAAAAAGCAGTTCCAATGAATTTCTCTATCAGGATAGGCAAATCGGATATTCCTGTTGAAGATAAAGTTATAAGTGTAGGAGTTTGGTTTGATCTCGATCTTTCCTTCAAACACCACGTAACTACTCTGTGTTCCAAGCTGAATGGAACACATGTTCCTAAACTCCTCAAATATGAATTGGACTTCAAATCAAGATTACTGATTGTCCACGCTTTAATATTTTCTCACATTAACTCCTGTCTTTCAATTTAGGGGAAATGCACCAAAACCCAAAGAGAGAAAGAACAACGTTGTATAAACTTTGCAGCAAGAATAACATGCGATGGGAACCACAGAAAATGAGACCACGTAAGTCCTCTCCTAGAAAAATTACAGTGGCTCAATATCGACAACAAACTGACACTCCACGAGTCGATCAGAATTCATAAAGATCTTCTAGAAAAACATTCACCCGGCAGCCAAAGGCACATATATTCTCGAGGTGAAAGGAACTATCGATTCACAAGAAATAATGAACTCTGCACGTTGAACATAGGAAAACAGAAACTGCCTGTCGAGCTTTTTCGATTACTGGACCAAAATCCTGGAACAACCTCCCAACAAGCCTCAAAAATCTTGAATCCAACAAGTCCTTCATGAATAGGCTTAATGAACATCTGTTGACCGATCAATTCAAAACGGTAACTTTGCCAACAAAGTCAAGCTAACTGCATAACACCAACAACAAGAAAACGCATTTCTGTTCATGAGCGACCACCACCACCAACCATCACCACCACCATAACTCTCAACATTGAGACACCATCAATCGTTTTTACTCAGACGATACATATGTTTTCTATGTTGTTACCGATCACAATTGTCTTTGCCAATTACCATAAGTGTTAACTAGCGTTTTGTCTATTTCTATGTTTTAAATGTTCCAGTCGTTTTAGTATAATTAAAATACGAATTTAGTTTTTTCGAGGAACGATAGACAGCGTCTAACTTGACAACGGTTTACTCGATTTTAATATAATTCATTGAATTATTCCTAACTATTACCGTACTATTTTTGATGATACAATCATTGCCTCATAAGCTAACATTTTGATTTGTCTTCTATAACAGATGTATATTCATCCAACTTGTGTACTCCAACATTGTTTTATTTCCGATTGTCAATCATTTAATCATCTCCTAGCGGTCTTGAAGTGTGTATGTTGTATATTCAATTGTTTGACATGTTTTTTTATTTTTTTTTCATATAACTTAAGTCACCTGTTCACCCTTTCATTAATAATACAAAGGTTTACACCCATCCTCACAATATGTTAGTGCTTTTCGATTTTCCCAACCCTATATTGCATTCATATTTACTGTATAATTCATGTTATCCATCCATATCTTTGTCATCGTACAATAATGTAGACTACTCATTAGAATATGTTAGCACATTTTGATGTCCCAACCCCATGTTCTCGGGACTCTAACCACAAGCATGCGTGATTAGCCACCTCATGTACTTGTTATTTTCCACACTCAGGTATTTCGTTGTTTATCAGCCCCCAAGTATTTCTAATTCTCAACCCCGCGTGTCACTGGTTTTCCCAACGCTATGTAGACGGATTTTTTTTTGTCAAAATAGACATTTCTGCATGTGCACAGATGATACTATTGTAAATAATATTTCACTCCATGTAATCCGAACCGGCGGCCCCAAGAGATGAGCAGTGACGAATTCAAATTGAACTTTCGAGGAACGATAGATAGCTCCCAGCTTTGACAGAGGCAAACTCGACGAGAATATAACTTATTGAATCATTTACCGTATCATTTTTGAAGATACAATCATTGTCACATATGATAATGTTGTGCTTCATCTTCTATAACAGAAATATATTAATTCGGTTTCTGTACTCCAGTATCGAATTATTCTGATTGTCAATCATTGAATCATTTCCTAGCGGCCATGAAGTGCATATATTTCAGTGATATGTATATATTTTATGAATAACTTATGTAGTCTATTCACCACTTCATTATGCCATACAATGTTTTATACCCATCTTTACAATATGTTAGCGCATTTCGTCATGAAATATGTATATCCAGTGCTATGTATATATTTCATGTTCAATTTATGTCACCTATTCAACCCTTTAGTATTCATATCTTACTCCATCTTTACAATATGTTAGCGCATTTCGATTTCCCAACCCTATGTTCTCAGGATTTCTTAGCCCCATTTGTTGGCGGTTTTCCCAATCCTATGTATTTAGTAATTTTCTCAACCACATGTATTTCGTGATCGCCCCTCCCCAGGTATTTCGTGCCAGGCATTCCTGATTCTTACCTCAAATAAGATGTTGGCTGTCGATCATTGATTATAATATTATAATTTATAATCTGTCGAATGAAATCAGAACCAGCGGCGAATTTCGAATTGAATTTTCGTTTACGTTAATTCAAATAGTGTTCACGGCAATAAAGTTTCATGTGTACTATTTAAAAAAATGAAAACCCATTGCCAGATAATTGATGTAAAGGATTCAATAATAATGTAATAATTGTGCTCTTCCGATCTCCATACATGTAGGTATGTGTGTGCACATATGAATGTGTATGATACTGATTGTCATCCATATATGTAGGTATGTGTGTGCACATATGAATGTGTATTATACTAATTGTCATCCATATAAGTAGGTAGGTGTGTTCACATATGAATGTGTATTAAACTGATTGTCTCCCATATATGTAGGCAGGTGTGTGCTCATATGAATGTGTATTACACTTATTGCCATCCATATATGTAGGTAGGTGTGTGCACATTTGAATGTGCATATGTATGTGCACATGTATGATGGTATATTGTGAATTCCATTCAGTTCCATGAAGGCGAGCCAGCAGCACTCTAGAGATGAGTTGCGATGTATTCATTTTGGATTTATCAATCTCATGCACATGTTTTTTTTTCAAGATTCTCAATAACACATATTGTGAATCATATTTTGAAATACGAAGTAGGTACAAACCGGCCGCCGACAGATGTGCTGTCGCAAATTCACTTTATCTCTCGTGTCGCTAATTCAAATAGCGCATATGAAAACTAAGTTTGATGTATTATACTTAAGTATTGAAAACCCATTGCTAGACGATGGAATTGAATGATTTAATAATAATAATAATAACACAGATGCCTCCAAAACCGTCGACGGAGTGGGAGCTGCTGCTGTGGGCTGGGCAACCTGACGTTTGGCTCAACTCCCACAAGAAGCCTCTTCTTTCTTTGCAAGACTGTACGTACTGGAATAGAGAAAAAAATGAAACTGTGACAGAAAATACACTGACACATGATGCCCCCTTAGACGTTCTACTTCAGAACTCATCTTCTTACTATCAAAAGGTAGCCCAGTTCAGGCCAAAAGTCCTATTGTTGTCTTTTTACACTTGTAAACACTAGTAAGCCATCTCGATCATCAAACAAATGGCTCCACCAAGCACGCCATATTCTCAGACAGTCTGCGTGCTCTCACTAAGCTCAAAACTCTGCAGTATGCACATCCTGCACTACGTAAATTACAGCACGTCCTCTTTATAATATTCGACGAAGGCCAAGCGGTCGAATTCTGCTGTATCCTGGGCCGCACGGGAATAGGGGGAAATGGAACTCACAGATTCCATCGCTAAACTTGAGTTCACTCATCAGGAACCATTTATCCCCATACACTGTCGAGATTGATTCCCAATCATCAACTCGCGTATAATATCCCGATGGAACGACACATAACAACAAAATGGACAAAAAATGCTTAGAATGAAACCCTCACTTCGTGAATGGAAAACCAAGTTTTCCAACAGCAGGGACAAAGTCTTCATAAGCCACCTGTGCACAGGACACATGTGGATAACCCACAATCATCTGATGAACGCAGACATGGCACCGTTTGCGCCCCCATGTGCGCAAACAGTGCCATGTTTTCTTACATCTCGCTGACAACCGACAAAACCTGCCTTCTTACCTCGCCTACCTATTCGCATTCAGTAAAATCATCTGCCTATTTGAGGTGATGTGAAAGCTGAACGACTGTTGAAACGAAGTGGTTCTTCCTCTTCACAATATTCTTCGTTATATTGATTAGAAGGCACATAAACGAGGATCAATTCATATAGCTACTTACATATACTTTAGTTTCGTCATAAGATTTTTGTATGCACCGGGGTGCATTTGTGCCGCAATTGGATGCTAAAATCGTTTTACTTTCCGCGCGCACTGAAATGAGGAAGTATCGAACTTAAGGATTTTCTCGCCCTGTGGAGGAGCCCGCAGGGACTCGAGTAGGAAACCGGGAGGGGATGGGCTCCCTATCGTGGATTAATTTAATCTGTAAAAGTACTGGCCCCTACGACTCAAATAACATAGAATTAAAGATTTATTTGGAGAACTAGGCACTATTTCTTCATTACGCAATCAAAGAAGAAAGGAAGAAGCACCAGGAGAGTGCAACTACTAAAATCGATGAACTTCGCGCCCTACGGGCTAACAGAAACACCGGTGGACTTGGACCCTTTAATCAAATTTGATCGAGACGAGCGAGGCGAATTGAAGCGAATCATTGATTAGGAGAAACTATGAAAAAGCTGAACAGAACTCTTCTAATGGAATCGAGGCGAGTCTTCTGAAAGAACAGTCCTACGGGGGAGCACACCTAGAGCCGTAGCTCACGAAGACTCACGTCTGAGCTCTGATAGAAATGAACCCCTTAATCTAATCTAATCCAATTTACCAAGATTCTAGTCAGAGCTCCGGTGGAGAGGGACCTCTGAATCTAATCATAATGAGGTTACATTTTTTTCGGATTAAACGAGGAAACAAAGAAAAATGAGGAAAAGGCTAGCGTCAAAGCACCGGTGGAGTTCGATCCTTTAATCTTGTTTCAATCGAATTGAATCTCTGAAAAATATGCCACTCTGAAAAGTAGAGGTGATTTTCTCGTAGACGTTCAAGATGAAGGAAGAGGAAGAGCTCTGGTGGAGATTTGCTACTTAATCAAATCTTAATCTGATGTGCCCTACGGGGGAGCTCACAAAGGCTCATGTCTGACCTCATGTCTGACCTAATCTAATCTTTTATCGCCCCTACTGAGGAGCTCACTAATGTTGTCAGAACACTGGTGGAGATGGACCCCTTAATTTAATGTAATCGAATTTAATCTAATCTAACCTTATCTAAAGCTTGAGTTTAGGTGCGGTTATTTTCATCACCGCTCCGGTGGAGATGGACCCATAATCTAATCACCTTTTTAGAAGTGACGATAATTTCCTTTACATTTTGTCTCTGCAAGCGTGGACCGCATTGGGAACCGAGAAGTAGCCCCGATGCATTCTTGTGGGATCAGCTTAAATTGTTCCAGACAGCGGCCAATGAATATGCTTCTAACGTACAACACCATATAAGTTTACTCCCGTTTTCACTGTCGTGCAGCATAGCATAATGTTAAACCAGAAATAATTTTGAGTTGTTTGTTTTTCTGATCAATAGCATCACATCAAAATTTATGAACGTCGCGCCACACCAAGGAATTATTCCGGTGGAAATGAGGCTCAAATCAAATCAAAAACCAATGAACTTTTATACACGTGGCTAACGCACAACCCACTATGTAGATGAGTCCATTATTCCGGTGCTGATGAACCTCTTAAGCTAATCCTAATCTAATGCACCCCTTTGATTGATACGATTCTAGAATCTCTAAAATGTCTTGCAAACAGTGACCTGGAAATGAATTCAAGAAATAGTTTACTAATTTCAGTCATCACTAATACCAGTCGTGCTCTACGGGGTAGCGCACAATGACTCCTCCCATCGGTCGTGCTTTACGGGGAAGCGCACAACGACTCCTCCCACCGGCATTGCTCTACGAAGGAGCGCACAACGACTCCTCCCATCAGTCGTGCTCTACGGGGCAGCGCACAACGACACCTCCCACCGGTCGTGCTCTACGGGGGAGCGCACAACGACTCCTCCCACCGGTCGTGCTCTACGGGGGAGCGCACAACGATTCCTCCCACCGGTCGTGCTATACGAAGGGAGCTTACAACAACTCCTCCCACCGGTCGTGCTCTACGGGAAAGCGCACAACGACTCCTCCCACCGGTCGTGCTCTACGGGGCAGCGCACAACGACTTCTCCCACCGGTTGTGCTCTACGGGGGAGCGCACAACGACTCCTCCCACCGTTCGTGCTATACAAAGGGAGCTTACAACAACTCCTCCCAC
>SDVV010041689.1:0-10410 GCA_016164225.1 Gammarus roeselii | reverse complement strand
GTCGGCGCATTGTTTGTGCATACTTACAAACGTACATCGACAGAAGTAGCTCTGATGATCACTTAACTACCTCATCTCGTCGGCGCATTGTTTGTGCATACTTACAAACGTACATCGACAGAAGTAGCTCTGATGATTACTTAACTACCTCATCTCGTCGGCGCATTGTTTGTGCATACTTACAAACGTACATCGACAGAAGTAGCTCTGATGATCACTTAACTACCTCATCTTGTCGGCGCATTGCTTGTGCATACTTACAAACGTACATCGACAGAAGTAGCTCTGATGATCACTTAACTACCTCATCTTGTCGGCGCATTGTTTGTGCATACTTACAAACGTACATCGACAGAAGAAGCTCTGGAGATCACACAACTACCTTATCTCGTCGGCGCATTGTTTTGATTAATCGTCCACGAGAAGAGAACAGTTTTCAGCACCATTTCTTCCTCATTTTTTCGTAACATATCGAAGGTTGGTACTTATTTGATAATGTTACTCATATCATCAACGAACAAACAGTCTCATTCCATTTATTGACAAGCTTTGGTTGATACAGAGGAGATAGTTGTGCATGGACCGTTTATTAAACGCGAAACCTTGAACAGTATATTTACAAATTTAACGATTAACATAACCATTAGTTCGTTAAGAAAACTAATCATCCTAGATGTCATAGCCTTCCAGAGTTTTGACCTCACTCAGATCTCATATGTTGTCTCAAATAGGTGTAAATATTTCTGAACATCTTATCTAATTCTTTGTGATCACATTGGAACGTGCAAATCAGCGGCATTTGAGGACCACTCTGATACGGCCTGATCAAACATTGTGAATACTTACATGATCAAGATACTGAAAACGTCAAAGAATCTACATCTATGCGTAGCGTTTTTCTGGTTTGAGGTACGCCAACATTGGCCTTCTCAAGCCATGTTCAAATATACGGTCAATCAAGGCATGCGCACATGGGTGACGTTCCCTCAGGGATTGGCCCTAGTCCCAGCCTGTCCTTTGACAATGTTATACCAATATTGTTACAATATTGGTATTATCATGAAAGAATATTGTCACAACATTGTTATATAAGAGTAACAGAAACGTAACAATGAAGTAAGCATTTTATTACAATAAAGTTACAATCGTATACCTGACGTTTACGAATGTGGGTGATTTTCATCAGGAGAAGATAAACACTGGCCCTGGTTATAGTAACCCTACAACTCCGGATACAACGATACTGCCGCAGACTTAACGTGAGGGGCGTATCGTTGAAAATACAATACCGTTGGCCAAACGTGCGATAAAAGATAAGCTTTATGAAACAGCCCTATTCAAGGGTGACAAAGGAAAAAGCCCTATTCAAGGGTGACAACGGAAACCCCCTATTCAAGGGTGACAGTGGAAAAAGCCCTATTCAAGGGTGACAGCGGAAATAGCCCTATTCAAGGGTGACAGCGGAAATAGCCCTATTCAAGGGTGACAACGGAAACACCCTATTCAAGGGTGACAGTGGAAAAAGCCCTATTCAAGAGTGACAGCGGAAATAGCCCTATTCAAGGGTGACAGCGGAAACAGCCCTATTCAAGGGTGACTGTGGAAAATGCATTTCTACAATTTTATTTTTCATCGTCACAATGACATACGACGCTGGCAGTAAATTTTTACAACACAACAATTCAGAATCATTTTTAGAATGTTACTTAGTTTAACACTTTGTATCGACTGATGCCGGCAGACTTCGAGATCTACCGAAGTATTTAGTAATTTGAGTATAAACAATTCGTACGGAAAGAATGGGAGAATTCAAGAGCAAACAAGTTACTATACCTACGGGCATGGTTCTTCATGGAAAACCTTCTTGTAATGAAGTAAAAGCTTTAATTATTACTCTCAACAACTACCGGCAACTGGGCCGATTATGGGCAGCCATTGCTACATGGTGCTGATCTTTACTCTGACTGAAGATGAACACGATAAACTGGACAGGATGTGTAAGAAGGATTCTTAGAATCTCTGTCCAGGGTCAAGCACAACTCGAACTCGCGTTGGTGCTTGAGGCGTCCTTCACGCCCTGTGCTGAGTAACATGCAATATGTTTATACACTGGGCAGGCAGGAAATAGATTGCCTCTAAAGATGTATGTTGATACTGCATTTTGATTCTGTATCTTGATACTGTATCATGATGAAATATCTTGATACGGTATATTGATACGGTATCTTGATACGGTTTCTTGATACGGTATCTTGATACGGTATCTTGATACGGTATCTTGATACGGTATCTTGATACGGTATCTTGATACGGTATCTTGATACGGTATCTTGATACGGTATCTTGATACGGTATCTTGATACGGTATCTTGATATGGTATCTTGATACGGTATCTTGATACGGTATATTGATACTGTATCATGATGATTTATCTTGATACGGTATCTTGATACGGTATCTTGATACGGTATCTTGATACGGTATCTTGATACGGTATCTTGATACGGTATCTTGATACGGTATCTTGATACGGTATCTTCATACGGTATCTTGATACTGTATCATGATGATATATCTTGATACGGTATCTTGATACGGTATCTTGATACGGTATCTTGATACGGTATCTTGTTACTGTATGTTGACACTGTATCAACACTATACACGTTGGCCGTTGAGACTATCCACCTTTCACTCGAAACGGTCGGCTCAAGCTTTTGTTCTTGAATCCAAGCCTGATCCAAATCATGTTTCCTGAGCTCATAGTCTACCTCCTCCTGTTGTTAGTTCATCAACAAAGTAAGTTGCGATCACTTTCATAAAGAATCTACCGTATTTGAGTTAAATTGGTTTCAGTCATCAATGAAGACCACTCGCTACTCTGAGTAATATTGTGCACGAAATACAATGTATTTCAAAATAAACCAAGTGAGGACCGAAAATGGCTGATGTTTGTGTGAAAGACATAGGATAAAAGAATTTATTAAGAAATAAGAATTCCGAAAGATACTCCAATGGACAGACCCATAATTCATTACCATTTTAACTTGAGCGTATGGTACTTAGTATCCTCCAGAACATTGTCGACCTGCAGTAACGAATTCCAGTTGTTCGCACACAGGTTCATATTGTAACCTGGTCTCGCATGCGACGCCATTTATCGAAGGTTTTTATGTTCCTAAAGTTCTTTGAAAACTTCGTTGTCCAAAATAACGACCAGTTACTTGAAATTGGATAAATTTCCAGCCACAATTACGGCGACCGTACAACGTTATTGTTGGTCTATGGTTTCTCATCCGTTCAACAACGAGATGAAATAGCACCACAATTACAGCGACCATACAACGCTATTGTTGTGCTATGGTTTCTCATCCGTTCAACAACGAGATGAAATAGCATCACAATTACAGCGACCGTACAACGCTATTGTTGGGCTATGGTTTCTCATCCATCCAATAACGAGATGAAATATTTCCCAGACATATTACACTAAATTTACCCCTGGCAATGTTAGATAGAAATGTTGTAAGGACGCTATAGGAAACTGAATAATTCGGGGTGAGGAAGTAATTCTTCTTAAGTAGCATTAGCAATAACTTTGTTAATTATCGAAAATAACACAGTGATCGTCATTAATGGCAATGCATGTACGCATTACAATGAATTAGGTTACAAGCTACAGCAATGGTTGCAACTAAGTTTATAATAGCAAGGTACGATACTCGGGCATCTATGCTTCTAATCCTACTCTTGGTGACTGATCTCATTTTGACAATCTAAATTCTGTCCTACGCTTTAATCGACCAACTGTACCCATCAACAAAAGCCGCTCTCAATTCCTTCAACTAAAGAGAGCACCTGTAACCAACAGCGTGTTGTCCACCTGATGAGCACCTGTAACCAACAGCGTATTGTTCACCTGATGAGCACCTGTAACCAACAGCGTATTGTTCACCTGATGAGCACCTGTAACCAACAGCGTATTGTTCACCTGATGAGCACCTGTAACCAACAGCGTGTTGTCCACCTGATGCTTGACTCTTAATACAGGCAACCGAGCAATAATCCGCTAAGAAAAGACAGCTACAGGCCTGTATCCTCTGTGTCAACATGACCGCGACACAGGCCTCCCTGATAATAGCTTCCCTATTCTAGAAACACTGGCGAGGGTTTTTGTGATGGAAGGAATAGTCAGACGGAAAACAGCAAGTGTTTGACGTAACCGGACTCTAGATCACCTTAGAAGTTAGAAGACGGCTCCGAATAACTTTTTCGGCTTATGGTCGGTTAAGGTTTTCACACAAAAAAGACATCTGAAATAGGAACTTGTGACACCCACAACAATATAATCAATCCTATATTCTGAAGCGTCGCGTCCGAAGTAGTCGCTATGGATGGGAATACCATGAAATGAGGCAGGGATAAAAGTGTATAACAAATGATCTCTCATATGAGAGATGCTCTAATGAAACATGTTATGCGTCTCTAAAGATATTCTAAAACAGGATATTTTTAGAGTCGTGTTCATGAGTTGTCGAGTTCAAGAGTTGTCGAGTTCAAGAATTGTCGAGTTCAAGAGTTGTCGAGTTCAAGAGTTGACGATTAGCCGAGTTTAAGAGTTGTCGAGTTCAAGAGTGGTCGAGTTCAAGAGTTGTCGAGTTCCAGAATTGTCGAGTTCAAGAGTGGTCGAGTTCAAGAGTGGTCGAGTTCAAGAGTTGTCGAGTTCCAGAATTGTCGAGTTCAAGAGTTGCCGAGTTCAAGAGTTGTCGAGTTCAAGAGTTGTCGAGTTCAAGAGTTCTTGAATTCAAGAGTTGTTGAGTTCAAGAGTTGTCGAGTTTAAGAGCTGTCGAGTCCAAGAGTTGTCGAGTTCAAGAGTTGTAGAGTTCAAGAGTTGTCGAGTCCAAGAGTTGTCGAGTTCAAGAGTAGTCGAGTTCAAGAGTTGTCGAGTTCAAGAGTTGTCGAGTTCAAGAGTTGTCGAGTTCAAGAGTTCAAGATTTGACGAGTTGTCGAGTTCATGAAGGGTCGAGTTCAAGAGTTCAAGACTTGTCGAGTTCAAGAGTGGTCGAGTTCAAGAGTAGGGAGATAGTAGTTGAAACACGATGAAATGATGTAATATTCATGAACACGTGCATTGCCTCGTGCACTTACATGTTGTTCACCGATCAAGTTTCTACACCTGCGCAAAACTGAACGAGATATGCTGCTTGTTTATATGATTGATTTATTATCCACACATCATTGGTGTTTGGTCCACTGATGAAGTCATAAGGCAAAGAATGTTGATGTAGGCGTTAATTAGCATTGGTATAATCATTGAAGGTTGGGGAGGCGACCAAATCCAAAACCGTAACACGGATCGCGGTTGCATAGCGTGATGACAGCCAACAAAACACATCGTGTGTTTTCATTTTAGGAGACTTTAATAACCAATTGTGACATTTAAGATCTTATTCCTGAATTATGTGATCAATTTGCCTATGCAATTGATGGATACTGTGATTAAAGATAGTATTCCCACCGTTCAACGTTGAACGTGTTTAGGATTACCTGCTCTTTTTCGATTTGATGAGCGTACATTTTTGTACGCGTATCAAATCAAACACTGGGTGCAATCCTTAAAAACTTAAAACTTTGAACTTAGTACAATACTAAAATTTTACCCAAAAACTTTGTTGAGACTGAAAAACAGAAATTTAAAGAGCAAACGGTAATGAAGAACCCAGAACCTCCAAGCTATTTGTGAAGGTTTGAGGTTTCCATCAATAAAACAAGCTTTGCGTCAGCTGCCTCGATGCAAGTTTTGTAGGAAATAGATGAGTTTCAATGATTCCAAGGCAACCAATGCTTCACTATTATCTTTGTGGTCATCGAAGTAGTAAGTTAGATCTATGACCTCCTTCATGGCCCGAATGACTTGTGACCGCGTTTTCATTTGAAATAAAAGGTCACTTGGTAGCTGAATGCGATCAAAAGCATCCTACTTTGGAACGAAGACGTGCCGTGTTCAAACTGGATCTCCAAAGTTCAATGCTAATGAATTATTTAACATAAAAAGGCGTGTTAGGAATTATGAAAAACAACAGCATGAATCCATAGGGAGGAGTCGTGACCCTGCATTAGGGAATTGAGTAGTGACCCTGCCTTTGGGAGTTGAGTCTTTGGGAGTCGAGTCGTGACCCTGCCTTTGGGAGATGAGTTGTGACCCTGCCTTTGGGAGTCGAGTCGTGACCTTGCCTTTGGGAGTCGAGTCGTGACCCTGCCTTTGGGAGTTGGGTTCTACTCGATTCGTTCGTTAGTTAACTGACTGAAGTTTATTGACCGAATGAAGTTTATTATTTGAATAAATGAAGTGCTCGAAGAAATTTTATTAATTAATTACCTCATGATTTTCCCTCTATTGATGTTCAGTCTTGTCTGTGGATAATTTACATAAATTCATGGAAATAAACTGTAGAAGGAAATCGCTGTTTAGTTATTAATGAATAAATAACATCATAGTATAATCTCCAGATGGGATTTTCCGATTTCGCTTTCTCATCTCGTATCCTTGCTATCTGTTGAAATAAATTTTTACATATCCACAATACACACAGAGAGAGAACAAATATCGATCGCCGGTCCAGCATTTCTTGGAATTCTGCTTAAAATTCTTTTGATTATATTGTGAATTTCATAAGCTAGCAACTGCATGTTTTATGATGTGGTAAGCAATCTTTAAGAGGAAAATATACTAAGCATATTGTGATAAAAAAAGTTGCATGTAATACGCTCTACATTGACAGCAGTATATACAATCAGAGGAAGATGCATGGGACCCATGGCTGAGGTGAGAGGCAATCCCCTTAGTCTCTTAAGGAGTAGGCTGAGGTACACCCACATTTTCTTGAAGAAGGATGAGAGGCATACCTCTCGCTTTCATAAGGGTTAGGCAGAGGTACACCATTCTTCTTCTTACGAGATGGGTGGGGGTATACCCCACACTATCATGAAGGTTCGGCAGAGGCACACCCCTCACTTTCCTAGATGGGATGGAGACATATCTCTTCACTTTCTTGAAGGTTCGGCAGAGGCATACTTCACACTTTCTTAAGGGATGTGCAGATATGGCCCACCCTTTTTTGAGGATTTGGGGAGGCATATCCGCTCACGTTTTTTTAGGTTAGAAAAAAGTTCACCCCTCACTTTCTCAAGATCTGGGTAGAGGCATACCATTCACTTTCTTGAGGGAATGATGCCTATCCACCCACTTTCCTAGGAGCTAAGCAAATGCGTACCTCTCATTTTCTAAAGGTTTGGGCAGAGGCATACCACTCACATTGTTACGAATGGCAGGGAGGCAGAACCCTTCGTTTCTTAGGAGTAAGAAAATGGCAAACATTTCCCTTCCCTCAATTTCAAACAGTTATTGACAAGCTCATTTATCTTTGATGACCCGATAAACCCTTTTTTTATCGCTTTTTACTATATATACATTAATGCATTCTAAATAAGTTACAGTATATTCACATTAGATGGTTTCGAGTTTTAGCACACAATATTTCAACCACAAACCAATGCTAATAATAAGTACTATAGAATCAACATGAGCAAATAATGTGTGAGCATTAACTTAATAAGGTGAGGTCGGTGGAAAGTCCAAAGCAAACTCTATAGCACATCCAAAAAGCACTAGGTTGCATGCTATACATCCCTCGATTGGTCGCTGCCTCAGCCTGAAAGGGTCAGGTATTGGTGGGAAAAGTTTCCTACAACAGTCTATTGCGGGATTTATAAAATGTTTTGGGTCGTACTGGACTCCATCTTCTTCATGTACAGTATTGTATTTGGCAGAGTGCTTACCGCATGTCAGGGGAAGGGCTTTGGACAAGGCGTTCGTTTGGTGTTTGGGCTTATCCTCGAACAATTTATATCTAACCTTTTGTGAAGCGACTACTACCATATTTTTTGCGTATTTTCTTGGGACTAAGGTCTATGTTGAAGTCATCGAAGGCTCTAAAATATCAAAAGATCTAGCAAGACCTCAATGCGGAAATGAAACGTTTTCCAGGCATCTTCTACGGCGACACTCACATGTTTAGCAGGTAACTCTTCAGCAAAGCTAAGAGATTTAAACTATTCACAGATAATGGAATCCTGTGAATCTTATTGCTTAGAAAGTTAGAAAACGTTTGATTGGTCACTGATCAAGCAATACAGTAAGTACACGGCACAAATGTACAATGGTCGCACAGACAATTTCACTGAAACACGATATCTTGTAATCTCTCCTACTTTTACTCAATGCTACTACTTCTATTACTGCTACTACTACCAGAACAAGGGTTTGTTTCTATTTTGTGATGAGTGATGGCAAGGCTGTAGTTTACTCTGGAATTATTTGCCAAGTTGACCGGAGCTCATAGACTGATCAATCAGCTTGGTCTCCTCTGTGGGAGTATGATCTCCAAAATTGGAACTATCCTCGTTCAGATTGTCGGATTGGAAATGATTCTCTGGCTTGTGTCCTCCCCGATTGCCGCTGCCGTTGAAACTAAGGTGTGTTTGGTCCAGTTTTGGTGCAATGACAGGGGGTAGCCAAGATTCTTTCCTTGCCTGGATGAGTTTATCAGCATCATTTGAAGACATACTGGCACTAGGATCGTTAGAGGCATTTTCTTCTTCAACTGGGTGATTTGAGAGAGAAGGAGCGAGGCCATCGCTGGAGGAAGTCTGAGCCGGAAGGCGTGTCATTTGAGCCCCACACATGCAAAGAGGGATGACAAACGGGGCAATGAGGGGGTCTTGAATCATGGTCGAGTTCTGGTTGGGGGCATTGAGCGTGCAGGCCTGTCGCGAGCACCGGAGTACGGTGTTGGCGTTCTGCTGGTCCAACAGCGCTGCGTTCAGGAGATTATCTTCTGAGTTGGACTTGCTTTCTTGACCGTCAAAATCAGCCATGAGATCCGCTAGTGGAGCTTGGGGAACTTTTCTTGAAGGTAAGGGGGAACATGGAAGTTTTTTGTGGGGCCTTCTTCCTTCAAACTCATCAATGTCAACACCGACGAACTTAACCGGCGATGACTTAGCTCTCATCAAGGGTGATGCTGCGTTGGGGTCTGGAAGGAGTTGTTCTTTCTCTGGGTCCTTGTTCTTAAGAATGGACTTCTTTCGGTTAGAATTACTTTGTAATAATGGCGATGTTGTTGTGGTTTCGGTTAGTTGTTGTGGTTTGGTAAGGTTGACGCCTGCACAAAATAGCATTAGAATCAATAATTGAACAATAAAAATATACTTGAACATCTTGATGTGAGATGGTCTCTCCTGCCTGAGCAGAATCTTCAACAGATGTCATCAAATGTGCAGCCTATGGGGATATGTGATGCTGCACAGACAATATCCTATATAAGCATCATGTATTCATTGTCGGTCAAGAGAGAAAATAACGGATTTCTCGTGATTTTTTGCTAATATAATTTAATTAGACAATGAATGGCAGAAGGAACGATACATTAAGACTCATCAGGGCACAGGAAGTTTACATCTTTTGGAAGTGGCAGGAACTAGAGGCATGAAATTGGTTGTACCATCGTGCAGAGGTAAAGTTGAAGAGACAGATAATTGGATGAGTAGAAGAAGAATTACCTTTGAGGGGGCTTAAAACTTACCTGTCCGGTCTGTTGGTCTATCCGGGAATGGAGGCATGTCTTTATGATGGCCTCGCTCCAACCTGGCTCTGTCGACCATTGGGTCCCGCAGGGGTGTGTGCTGACGCTGCGCCCCCTGCAACCCGCTACCTTGAGATGTCTGACTCGCACCACTCGGGAGAGTCAGAGTTAAGTCCGAACTCCTCTGGTGAATGTGAGTAGTCAAGGTACTTCTCAGTCCCTCTTGAGGGTAGGAAAGTTCACTGGGCTCCATTCAAGTGGAAAAGATCGTTTTGCCTCTTTGAAGCTCTTGCTAACATCAGAGCCATGAAGGAGTACAGGATATCGTCCCTCATCAATCAAGAGGCAATGAAGCAAGGAAGCCTCCTAGGGCCAATACGCACTATTCTTTATCTTTTCAGGAAGGCTTGGGACTACTCGCTACCTCTCAATGGGACTTCGAAATCCCATCACCTTCAACATGTGCGTCATCTTCAAAAATGCATGAAAAACTTGAGTGTTCAGGGTATATATGTATATTAATTTATCAGATAAAAGGGTATACTGACACACTGTAAACTTCACACGTTAGAAGCCTTGGATGTCATGAAGGATTTAGATGGGTATAACACAACTTTCTAGTGTAGTATGGTATTAAATCTGTAATGAATCTGACTTCGTTATCATGCTCCGATCATGAGAAAGGAATGACTAGTTATTCAGTCTACAAAGCAGTTTGCCAGGTCTCTCCAATTAGAAGGTGCTTCTGCAGCTTCTGATGAAATA
>SDVV010041688.1:0-10410 GCA_016164225.1 Gammarus roeselii | reverse complement strand
CTTCATCGCATTATAGCCTCGCAGACAGGCACTCGGCACCTGTCCTGTAAACTTCATCGCATTATAGCCTCGCAGACAGGCACCCGGCCCTGTCCTGTCATTCATCGCATTATAGCCTTGCAAACAGGTACCCGGCACCTGTCCTGTAAACTTCATCGCATTATAGCCTCGCAGACAGGCACCCGGCCCTGTCCTGTCATTCATCGCATTATAGTCTTGCAAACAGGTACCCGGCACCTGTCCTGTAAACTTCAGCGCATTATAGCCTCGCAGACAAGCACTCGGCACCTGTCCTGTAAACTTCATCGCATTATAGCCTCGCAGACAGGCACTCGGCACCTGTCCTGTAAACTTCATCGCATTATAGCCTCGCAGACAGGCACCCGGCCCTGTCCTGTCATTCATCGCATTATAGCCTTGCAAACAGGTTCCCGGCACCTGTCCTGTAAACTTCAGCGCATTATAGCCTCGCAGACAGGCACTCGGCACCTTGCTAGTGGAAGCGGTCATCGATCCTATCCCAAGAACTTGCGCTTGTCAGCGTAGGCCCGGTCATCTTTGTAGCCTCGCTCACAGGCTCCGGCGCCCAACCTGTAAGCCCGGTCACCGTTGTAGCCTCGCTCACAGGCTCTGGTGCCTAATATGTAAACCCGGTCACCGTTGTAGCCTCGCTCACAGGCTCCGGCGCCCAACCAGTAAACACGGTCATCTTTGAAGCCTCGCTCACAGGGTCCGGCGCTCAACCTGTAAGCCCGGTCATCTTTTTAGCATCACTCACAGGCTCCGGCGCCCAACCTGTAAACACGGTCATCGTTGTAGTCCCACTCACAGGCTCTGGCGCCCAACCTGCAAACACGGTCATCGTTTTAGCCTCACTCACAGGCTTCGACACCGAACTTGTGATCCCGGTCATCGTTGTAGCCTCGCTCACAGGCTCCAGCGCCCAACCTGTAAGTACGGTCATCGTTGTAGCCTCGCTCACAGGCTCCAGCGCCCAACCTGTTAACCCGGTCATCGTTGTAGCCTCGATCACAGGTTCCAGCGCCCAACCTGTAAACACGGTCATCGTTAAAGCCTCACTCACAGGCTCCGGCACCCAACCTGTAAACACGGTCATCTTTGAAGTCTCGCTCACAGGTTTTGGTGCCCAACCTGTAGACACGGTCATCGTTGTTGCCTCGCTCACAGGTTTCGGTGTCCAACCTGCAAACACGGTCATCGTTGTAGCCTCGCTCACAGGCTCCGGCGCCCAACCTGTAGGTACGGTCATCGTTGTAGCCTCACTCACAGGCTCCGGCGCCCAACCTGTAAACACGGTCATCGTTGTAGCCTCGCTCACAGGCCCCGGCGCCCAACCTGTAAACACGGTCATCGTTGTTGCCTCGCTCACAGGTTTCGGTGCCCAACCTGTAAACACGCTCATCGTTGTAGCCTCGCTCACAGGCTCCGGCGCCCAACCTGTAAACAAGGTCATCGTTATAGCCTTGCTCACAGGCTCCGGCGCCCAACCTGTAAACCCGGTCATCGTTGTAGCCTCACTCACAGGCTCCAGCGCCCAACCTGTAAACCCGGTCATCGTTATGACCTCGCTCACAGGTTTCGGTGCCCAACCTGTAAACACGGTCATCGTTGTAGTCTCGCTCACAGGTTCCGGCGCCCAGCCTGTAAACACGGTCATCGTTGTAGCCTCGCTCACAAGCTCCGGTGCCCAACCTGTAAACACGGTCATCGTTGAAGCCTCGCTCACACTCTCCGGCGCCCAACTAGTATACACGGTCATCGTTGTAGCCTCGCTCACAGGCTCCGGCGCCCAACCTGTAACCACGGTCATCGTTGTAGCCTCGCTCACAGGCTTCGGCGCCCAATCTGAAAACCCGGTCATCGTTGTAGCCTCACTCACAGACTCCAGCGCTCAACCTGTAAGCACGGTCATCGTTGTAGCCTTGCTCACAGGCTTCGGCGCCCAACCAGTATACACGGTCATCGTTGTAGCCTCGCTCACAGTGTCCGGCCCTAAACCTGTAAGCCCGGACATCTTTTTAGCCTCGCTCATAGGCTCCGGCGTCCAATCTGTAAACACGGTCATCGTTGTAGCCTCGCTCACAGGCTCCGGCAACCAGCCTATAAACATGTTAATCATTGTAGCCTCGCTAACAGGCCCCGGCGCCCAACCTGTAAACACGGTCATCGTTGTTGCCTCGCTCACAGGTTTTGGTGTCCAACCTGTAAACACGGTCATCGTTGTAGCCTCGCTCAAAGGCTCCGGCGCCCAACTTGTAAGTACGGTCATCGTTTTAGCCTCGCTTACAGGTTTCCGTGCCCAACCCATAAACACGGTCATCGTTGTAGCCTCGCTCACAGGCTCCGGCGCCCAACCTGTAAGTACGGTCATCGTTGTAGCCTCGCTAACAGGTTTCGGTGCCCAACCTGTAAACACGCTCATCGTTGTAGCCTCGCTCACAGGCTCCGGCGCCCAACTTGTAAACACGGTCATCGTTGTGACCTCGCTTACAGGTTTCGGTGCCCAACTTGTAAACGTGGTCATCGTTGTAGCCTCGCTCATAGGCTCCGGCGCCCAATCTGTAAGCCCGGTCATCGTTGTAGCCCTACTCACAGGCTCTGGCGTCCAACCTGTAAACACGGTCATCATTGTAGCCTCACTCACAGGTTTTGGCGCCTAACCTGTAAACCCAGTCATCGTTGTAGCCTCGATCACAGGTTCCGGCGCCCAACCCGTAAACACGGTCATCGTTGTAGCCTCACTCACGGGCTCCGGCCTCCAACCTGTAAACCCGGTCATCGTTGTAGCCTCTCTCACAGGTTCCGGCGCCCAACCTGTAAACACGGTCATCGTTGTAGCCTCGCTCAAAGGCTCCGGCGCCCAACTTGTATGTACGGTCATCGTTTTAGCCTCGCTCACAGGTTTCGGCGCCCAACCAGTATACACGGTCATCGTTGTAGCCTCGCTCACAGGTTCCGGCCCTCAACCTGTAAGCCCGGTCATCTTTTTAGCCTCGCTCACAGGCTCCGGCGCCCAACCTGTAAACACGGTCATCGTTTTAGCCTCGCTCACAGGCTCCGGCAACCAGCCTATAAACACGTTAATCGTTGTAGCCTCGCTCATAGGCTCCGACGCCCAACCAGTAAACACGGTCATCGTTGTAGCCTCGCTCACAGGCTCCGGCGCTCAACCAGTAAATACGATCATCGTTGTAGCCTCGCTCACAGGCCCCGGCGCCCAACCTGTAAACACGGACATCATTGTAGCCTCGCTCACAGGCTTCAGCGCCCAACCTGTAAACACGGTCATCGTTGTAGCCTCACTCACAGGCTCCGGCGCCCAACCTGTAAACCCGGTCATGCTTGTAGCCTCGATCACAGGTTCCAGCGCCCAACCTGTAAACACGGTCATCGTTGTAGCCTCGCTCACAGGCTCCGGCGCTCAACCTGTAAACACGGACATCGTTGCAGCCTCGCTCACAGGTTTTGGTGCCCAACCTGTAATTACGGTCATCGTTGTAGCCTCGCTCAGAGGCTCCGGCGCCCAACCTGTAAACACGGTCATCGTTGTTGCCTCGCTCACAGGTTTCGGTGTCAAACCTGTAAACACGGTCATCGTTGTAGCCTCGCTCACAGGTTTCGGTGCCCAACCTGTAAACACGGTCATCATTGTAGCCTCACTCACAGGCTCCGGCGCCCACCTGTAAACACGATCATCATTGTAGCCTCGCTCACAAGTTTCGGTGCCCAACCTGTAAGCTCGGTCATTGTTGTTGCCTTTCTCACAGGTTTCGGCGTCCAACCTGTAAACACGGTCATCGTTGTAGCCCCACTCACAAGCTCTGGCACCCAACCTGCAAACACGGTCATCGTTGTAGCCTCACTCACAGGCTTCGGCGCCAAACCTGTAATCCCGGTCATCGTTGTAGTCTCGCTCACAGGCTCCGGCGTCCAACCTGTAGGTACGGTCATCGTTGTAGCCTCGCTCACGGGCTCCGGCGTTTAACCTGTAAGTACGGTCATCGTTGTAGCCTCGCTCATAGGTTTCGGTGTCCAACCTGTAAACACGGTCATCGTTGTAGCCTCGCTCACAGGCTCCGGCGCCCAACCTGTAAGCACGGTCATCGTTGTAGCCTCGCTCACAGGTTCCGGCTCGTGTAATGTAAACACGGTCCTCGTTGTAGCCTCGCTCACAAGTTCCGGCTCGTGTAATGTAAACACAGTCCTCGTTGTAGCCTCGCTCACAGGCTCCGGCACTTAACCTGTAAGTACGGTCATCGTTGTAGTCTCGCTCACAAGTTTCGGTATCCAACCTGTAAACACGGTCATCGTTGTAGCCTCGCTCACAGGTTTCGGTGTCCAACCTGTAAGCACGGTCATCGTTGTAGCCTCGCTCACCGGTTCCGGCTCGTGTAATGTAAACACGGTCCTCGTTGTAGCCTCGCTCACAGGCTCCGGCGCTTAACCTGTAAGTACGGTCATTGTTGTAGCCTCGCTCACAGGTTCCGGCTCGTGTAATGTAAACACGGTCATCGCTGTAGCCTCGCTCCCAGGTTCCGGCTCGTGTAATGTAAACCCGGTCATCGCTGTAGCCTCGCTCACAGGTTCCGGCTCGTGTAATGTAAACACGGTCATCGCTGTAGCCTCGCTCACAGGTTCCGGCTCGTGTAATGTAAACACGGTCATCGCTTTAGCCTCGCTCTCTGCCCTCTCTTTGCGCGAATCCAGTAAACACTGTCTTCGTTATAGTCTCAGTCACAGGCATCTGGAGTGTCGTTGTATGGGCACCCAGCACGTGTCCTGTTAACACGGTCATCATTGTAGCCTCTCTCACAGACTCCCGGTGCGAGTTATGTAAACACTATCATCGTTGCAGCAACGTTCAAAGGCTCCTGACGCCCAAACTGAAACACGGTCATCGTTGCAGCCTCGTTTGATGGCTCCTGACGCCCAACCTGTGAACACGGTCATAGTTGTAACCTCACTCACGGGCACCCGGTGCGTGTTCTGTATACACGGTCATCGTGGCAGCCTCCCTTCCAGGCACCAGGCGCGTGTCCTGTATACACGGTCATCGTTGCAGCCTCCCTTCCAGGCACCAGGCGCGTATCCTGTATACACGGTCATCGTTGCAGCCTCCCTTCCAGGCACCAGGCGCGTGTCTTGAATACACGGTCATCGTTGCAGCCTCCCTCCCGTTCAACAGGCGCGTTGTGGCTTCAGAAGAATAAAAATGGGCTTCAACAAAAGTCCATGTAGTAGGAATGCAATTATTTCTCACATGGAAAGCAACGTTGTGCGGATAGCCAAATAGTTTTACTTTCAATCAAATGAACTGCAGGCACAAAATGTTTCGACAACTTCGATAAAACTGAAAAATACATTCCAGCATGTTAACTGACCTCGTCGTGTTTCATAGGTATGTTTTTTTCTTTGCATCCGAATTTCTCCATTACGAGGATCACTCCCCAGGTCTGACTTGTCAGTAGAATGATTGAACGGGGCAAAACATGCAGAGTTCTTTAAAATGATTGTCTATTTGACGAGGTGCGTCTGTTTGACGAGGTGCGTCTGTTTTATGGGGTGCGTCTGTTTGACGAGGTGCGTCTGCTTGGCGAGATGCATTTGTTTGACGAGGTGCGTCTGTTTGACGGGATGCGTCTGTTTGACGAGGGGGTGTCTGTTTGACGAGGTGCATCGGTTTGACGAGGTGCGTCTATTTGACGAGGTGTTTCTGTTTAACGAAGTGCGTCTGTTTGACGAGGTGCGTCTGTTTGACGAGGTGCATATGTTAGATGAGGTGCGTATGTTAGATGAGGTGCGTCTATATGAAGTGGTGCGTCTGCTTTGCGAGGTGCGTCTGTTTGACGAGGTGCGTCTGTTTGATTAAGTGCGTCTGTTCGATGAAGTGCGTATATTTGACACGGTGCGTCTATTTAGCGAGGTACGTCTGTTTGACGAGGTGCTTCTGTTTGACGAAGTGCGTCTATTTGACGAGGTGCGTCTATTTGACGAGGTGCGTCTGTTTGACGAGGTGCGTCTGTTTGACGAGGTGCGTCTGTTTGACGAGGTGCGTCTGTTTGACGAGGTGCGTCTGTTTGACGAGGTGCGTCTGTTTGGCGAGGTGCGTCTGTTTGACGAAGTGCGTCTGTTTGACGTGAGGCGCCTATTTCACATTGAACCGTTTGATTATTTGTGACGCCGTTCAATTTAGTGTCGAGGCATGAAAATAGGAATGACTGAAAATAACATTGGCGCCCTTATTTCCTGAAGGTGATCAGTATCCAAGTACCTATACTGAGCATAACAAGTAAGCCTTGTCAGTATTTCCCAGAACAATCGTTGAATAGAGGGCTTGAAGTTATTTTGTTGTGCGTCTCTCTTCCTTCTCTACAAAGTGTTTCATTGGAGTGTACATATTTTCCATAGAAGGACTATGCCCGTCGCATGCCATCCTTCTAAATAAAGTACTACGCAAACTTGTCATCAGCGATTAATGACGAGCTAACTGGGAAGGAATCAAAACAAATGCTTGCTTCTTTCATATCACGTTGTCCTCTTGCGTAAGGATAATGCATTTTCTGAACATCGTCAAATAATAAATAATAAAGCAACCTGCTGACTGTTCTGATGTCAAGAAAAATCAAAAGAATTATTTGAAGCACATGAAGCCAATTTCAATATAATATTCATATAATCGATCACAAAATATGTATAGGAATTTCATGTCAATAACTCGTTTTTATTATACAATAAAAAAATTAGATCAGCCTTATCTCCCTGTCGTTAAGTTATTCCACTTATTAGCAGCGACTGGAGAGAACTTTCAAGTTCCTTTCAATCACAAGTCTGCCTAACTGTCAACGGCTTCCGCCCTTACATTCCGTTCTAACAGCGCCATCTGTTTGGCCATCTGTCGGGTGCCCGAGGCTGGGAGTTCATTAAACTGAAGTGTGGGCTATGAGGGCCATCAAGGATTGGCTGATGATGTTCAAAGAAGTTCAGGCACACAAGCCTAACCCAGTTGATGGGAGTTGAACTCACCTTAGTTGACGTGTGGAAGAAGTTGAGTGAGATGGGAGTGAGATTACAGGGGAGGTAATCGAGGAAGTTGAGTGAGATGGGAATGAGATTACTGGGGAGGTAATAGAGGCAGTTGAGTGAGATGGGAGTGAGATTATGGGGAGGTAATAGAGGAAGTTGAGTGAGATGGGAATGAGATTACTGGGGAGGTAATAGAGGCAGTTGAGTGAGATGGGAGTGAGATTATGGGGAGGTAATAGAGGAAGTTGAGTGAGATGGGAGTGCGATTACAAGGGAAGTAATAGAGGAAGTTAAGTGAGATGGGAGGGAGTGAGATTACAGGGGAGGTAATAGAGGAAGTAGAGTGAGATGGAAGTGAGGTTACAGGGGAGGTAATAGAGGAAGTAGAGGGAGATGGGAGTGCGATTACAAGGGAAGTAATAGAGGAAGTTAAGTGAGATGGGAGGGAGTGAGATTACAGGGGACGTAATCGAGGAAGTAGAGTGAAATGGGAGTGAGGTTACTGGGGAGGTTATAGAGGAAGATGAGTGAGATGGGAGTGAGATTACAGGCGAGGAATAAATGAAGTTGAGTGAGATGGGAGTGAGATTACTGGGGAGGTAATAGAGGAAGTAGAGTGAGATGGAAGTGAGGTTACAGGGGAGGTAATAGAGGAAGTAGAGGGAGATGGGAGTGAGGTTACAAGGGAGATAATACAGGAAGTTGAGTGAGATGTGAGTGAGATTACAGGGGAGGGAATTGAAAGTGAACGGAGACAGTTTACCGTATCACTATAAGCATTTGAAGATCAATCAGTCACGTCAATGAGAATAAACGGTTTCTACGTTATGATCATAGACCCGGACGGACCATCAATCGGGATAATTAAGTAAAAGGCGGGTTCATATTTGTCTTTTTGAATGATGTAATAAAACAATTCTGGATAACACGAAGGTCGATTAATGTTATTTTTTGCACTGCCAATTAAAGAACACCTTTTAAATACCAAGACGACTATGCCGCTTAAAACAGATTTTCGGAGTGAGGGAAGAGCTTGGGAACTATGCGAACATGTGACCTAAATTTGGAAATGTTGACATCGCCGTTTCTAGATGTTGTTGACTTCAACATAGTTTCTGTCCGAATGCGACTACCCAGCTTTAGTTGACAACAACACATTAAATTTCTCTTCCTTCCACTTCATGAGAACAAAACTATTTACTTGTCAAATACGCTAAATATTTAGCCGCAACTCTTTTTGGGTTTCGGTGACCAAATTCAGAATTTTATAGTTTTAATATTTGACATTACGGTCGACTTTCGTAAAACATTTCAGTGAACCTCATCAGCGTGAATCCTGTCTTTCTTCTTCAACTTGATGAACTTGATCTTCCAACCACGATCTCCATTCCCACTCTAACCCCAACTACAAACCTCCTCCCTCCAAGCAGGCAAGTCCTCCTTAGCATGCCAGCAGCGGGAGGCCTGCAGTGTGGGCTCACACAAAGGCAGCATAACAAGCAGTTTATTCGTTTATTGCATGAGCACAATCATCATTGTTTAAAGGCATGTCCCGGAGTGCACTACTTAGCAGATCAGGTCTTATGACGATGTCTGCTAATGCAGAGCTGTGGTCGAGTGATCAATCATAATGATGGGCGGGTTTTAATAGCGGTCATTGCTATTGTAGCGGTCATTGCTATCGTAGCGGTCATTGCTATTTTAGCGGTCATTGCTATCGTAGCGGTCATTGCTATTGTAGCGGTCATTGCTATTGTAGCGGTCATTGCTATTGTAGCGGTCATTGCTATTGTAGCGGTCATTGCTATTGTAGCGGTCATTGTTATTGTAGCGGTCATTGCTATTGTAGCGGTCATTGCTATTGTAGCGGTCATTGCTATTGTAGCGGTCATTGCTATCGTAGCGGTCATTGCTATTGTAGCGGTCATTGCTATTGTAGCGGTCATTGCTATCGTAGCGGTCATTGCTATTGTATCGGTCATTGTTATTGTAGCGGTCATTGCTATAGTAGCGGTCATGGCTATTGAAGCGGTCATTGCTATTGTAGCGGTCATTGCTATTGTAGCGGTCATTGCTATCGTAGCGGTCATTGCTATTGTAGCGGTCATTGCTTTTGTAGCGGTCATTGCTATCGTAGCGGTCATTGCTATTGTAGCGGTCATTGCTATTGTAGCGGTCATTGCTATCGTAGCGGTCATTGCTATTGTAGCGGTCAATGCTTTTGTAGCGGTCATTGCTATCGTAGCGGTCATTGCTATTGTAGCAGCGTATGACGTAATGACCGCTGTTGTTGGGAGATCATTTGTTGCGCGGTGTTCCCGAGTGCAGCAAATAGTAGGGAACCATGCGACTACCGCATCCCTCCTTGTTAAAGGTAACTCTGATAGCGAGCAGTGTCGAGGATTGATATATCGTTCGTGACAATGTTAGTATCATTAATAGAGTTGGTGAAAATAAATAGTATGGGACATCACATTCTGACTTGTTTCGTCCATTACCACAATTTGTATTACAAAATAGACCTTTATCATGTATATGTCAGAAATATGTTATTGGCAACATGTGGGTTTTTGAATAAATAATTCCCACACGATTACAAATGACCGATTAATAACCGAATGTAAACAGACCTAATGTTGATGAATAATACTTCAGTACTGGCCTCCTGCAAAGTTTATCTTCTCATGACATTCTTTCCGATATAAATAAATCCTCATTTAATATGCAGTGTTCGACTTGTATAAGGTCGTATGACATCTCCACGACCAACAAATATTTAAACTTTTTCCCCTACAATGCATGGAAATTCATTCAAGCGAGGTCTCAGCAAACCACAAACAACAATATACTAAAAAGCACATGGTTCAACAATACGTCAACATCTCCTGCATTATTCCCAGTGATGATGTTGTACCACACCATCGTTTTATTCCCCGTGATGATGTTGTACCACACCATCGTTTTTCTGCCGTGATGATCAATGTCGTCGAATGCTTCATTACTAGCACTATTGGGATGACAAGTAATTGAGGAACATTTCACTATCAGATATATTTTGCACTATTGCCTTTGCAATTACATTGATAGGGCATAAACTGCTAGTTTATAAGAAAATACGCACTTAATTTTTTTTTAAGCCTTTCGTAATACAAATACCATTATTTTGTCCGTATTTATTGTTTCATATGACATGTCACACTTGTGAACTTTGCCTACCATGGTGTGCTGGCATGTCACACTTGTGAACATTGCCCACCATGGTGTGCTGGCATGTCACACTTGTGAACATTGCCCACCATGGTGTGCTGGCATGTCACACTTGTGAACATTGCCCACCATGGTGTGCTGGCATGTCACACTTGTGAA
>SDVV010041687.1:0-10410 GCA_016164225.1 Gammarus roeselii | reverse complement strand
GTATCAAAATTATTACTCATGTAACAGGGCAACTAGGCTGTTAGCATCTCAATAGCAGCGGCAACTGACAAGAACACAGCCTTGTCCAAGTCAACCACCGCGGAGACGTCACAGCGCTCACAAACATCCTTAAGGCTAATCTGAAAGAAGAACGTGAATTGGTTAAATATATACAATAGCGGGGCAGAATGCTGTCCCCTACAACACCGTCCTAGTAGTGAGGTAGGCAAACTAAACCCTACGTTGCCAGAATTGAGGTCGGTGAACTGAGCTGCGCGAGTTGCGTGGCCCAGCACCGCGCAGTATATGACTCCTTGATACGGGGACGTAGCTCTGAGGAAAAAGTTGATTTTCCTTTGATTTAGGTTTGTAAGATACTTCCAAAAAACAGCGGTAAATCAAATGTTTGAAATTTCCAAGATTGTAAAAGATGTTCTAAGGAAGTTTAGAGTTGGGAGTGTAGAAAGTCTCGCTGCAAGCATGCAAGAGGAGATTTTAAAATGCAATGTTTACCTCTGTACGTGTTGTAACATCAGTTGCAAGAATGCAACAGGACTTGCAACACGAGATGCTAATACTTGATCGTGTTTTTACATATTATACTATTTGTTAAAACTTATCAGTCATTTACATATTGTTTCATCATCAGACATCTCATACTAAGGTACATTGCCATTTCTTGCAAACAGCCACATTCAGACACCCATATATAGTTCCCATTCATGCAATTGGCCATTACCAGGGTGCTGGGAGTGCCAAATTCTGTTGTTCTATAATGTCAATGTTTGTTGATGTTTGGCTAATTCTATATAACTGAATGTACATTGGCGCCATGACCTCAAATACAGCAAGTCGAAGTTATTCATTTACCGAGCTAGTTGACAGGTATTGACATATTTACATGGATAACGCTATTGTGATCTGAGGGTATAGTTAGGCCAATAGCTGGATGATTGGCAGCTACAATACACTTCGATCACAGATCCCTGATAGAGTTCTCGGAATGAATGAAATAGCTAATAGTGAACTACTGTACTTGTATGGTTGTATGAGACAGTGTATTTTGATTGCTGGTCGACGAGTTTTTGGAATAAGGAAAACGAGTAAATACAATGTCCCCGGAGGGATTGAACAGGCGAAAGAATTTAATTCTGCTGCAAGAGACGCCGAGTTTCAGTGGAATGTTGCTGAAAAACCTCGAGGGGGTCAACTTGCAGTGATTATGGGAATAGTTTAATTCCGTTTTCATAGGAAACTCGCGTTTCCAATGGAAAATTAACAATAATTACTAGCGCAGGCACTTCTCTCAAAGATGCGTGAAACCAAATGCAACGATTTTGAAAAATAAATTCGAGGACTTAACCCTAAGAAGGAATCACTTTCCCTCACTGTTGCAGGAATTACGGGCATGGATAACATTGCGATAGTTTTGGGAGAGCACTTTTGGAATGTTGCAAACTCTGTTGAAACGGATGAAAATAGAGAGTGGGTTCAAAGAGCCATTAGCAGTGTTCTGGTTGCAAACTAAACAATCAGTGTTGCCGAGGCTAGGGCCACTGTGAGAGGATAAAAATATAACAAGGCTCTTGGTAATGATGACATTCCTGGAGAAGTGTACAAGCATGCTTCTCACAGATTGATTGCGGTGTTAGTTCTCTTCACATCCTATCTGTATACAAGAAAAGCAGTTGCCCAGAGATATAATGCATGCAATTGTTATTCTGCTTCTAAAATGTGAAACGAAAAATTCGTTTGGCATAGCTTAATAGTTATTGTCTCATTGATATTGCTACATCAATTTTTTAGTTCAGGAACAGATCATTCTTGCAAGATTGCAAACTTGTTTGTTCACGGTGTACAGTCAGTTCGGTTTCAAGAAAGGCCATGGTACGGAAATAAAGATATTTGTACTAAAAAAAACAGCAGAATAATATGGAAAGACGAATTCTAATACTTTTATGGGCTTCTTAGATGCAAGAAGCGTTTGATAGAGTACATCAATGGACTTTATTCAGAAAAATAATTTAGTTGGGAGCCCCTCATCATATCGTAGAGTTGTTCATGGGTTCTGGTACAGAGAGCATGAATTTAATGTGAGGCGGGGTAGTTTAAAATCAGCTGATAATCATTGTATCAATGGAATCAGATAATGAGGTTAATTGTCGCTATTGTTGTACAGTGTTTACATCTATGATCTGAATTACCAATTAGGCAGAGAGAACGTAGGGTGTCATGTTGTCAATTACTGTGTTAATAATCTTAGCTATGCCGATGATACGCTGCGAATATCTCCAGCTCTATCGGCATGGCAGCCTTTTAGATATTTATACTAATTTTTATTCGGCCCTGTGATATTGTGTATAACACATCAAAAACTGTGTGTATGTAGGTAAGACCAAGGGGCTCTAAGTGTTACTTCTCAACTGATACTAAGCTAGATGGTGTCAAACTTGCTTCTATGCACGAATTTCAGTATCTTGGGAATATTGTTTCTGCATATTGGAATGATAGTAACGATTTGCTGAGCCTACCCGATGTCGAAATGCCGTTGGTAACCTGCTAATAAGGAAGTTGTCCTTTGCGCCAAAGAAATCAAAAATACAGCTTTCTAAATCGTTCCCTTAATACAATATTAGAAAGCTGACAGTGAGCTATAATGACACTTTTCGTCGACGGATGCAGGTCTGACGCTCAACGTCAGCGAGCAGGTATATGCAAAGAACGCATCGGATCACATTAAAGTACTTTTTCGGTACACTCATGACCAGGGTAATAGCTTCAAACAACGAGATTATCGTTACAATTTGCACAAGCGATGCGCTCACTGTGTCGTCAACCTTAGGACGTTGGAGCGAAATGCTGTACACTCTAGAAGTGAGATGATGTGTGTCCGTTAGGTATATATATTTTATTTCTTATGTGCTTCCTTACTTGGTTCAGCGGTCTTACTTTGGCGGATTACTGAATTTCCTATTAGATTAAGCTGCATATTAAATGTATTTCTATATCCGTGACGGTTTTTAACATAGATAATATTATTATTATTAAAATTTATTATTCGATACTCATCATAATCTACTAGTAACAATTCATGTCAATAGCTAGCTCAGTGTGTAGAACTAGCAACAGTCGTCTTCTTCTTAGGCAAAAGTTCATGCGCGCACTTTTCTTCATAGGATCATTACTACTTGTTCCCCACTTGAATTAAATGTTATTTTTGATGTTCAAAATACTGAACGTTACTATGAAGATCATAGTTTGAGGGATTTAAATTGAAAAATGAATTTCGATATTAAAAAATGTAGTCTGCCTTTAAAGGTGCACTTGATTTCGCGTCATCGAAAATTCATTCAAAATTTATGTCAACGGAATATGGTCCATTTAATAATATGGCAGTCATTTAAAGTGTTATTGGTGTTTAATATATTTTCTGAAGTGTATTAATGGTTACTATATGAAGAAATGCGCACGAATGAGTGGCGTTATGAAGAGGAAGATTATTTTGTCGTTCTACATGTATGAACACATTCTAGTAATACTACTACTTAGCACAAACTCTCCAACTGGTCTACTACCATAGAAACAGGTGATTGCTGCTATATAATGGTTTGACTTCCTAACAATATATGTTTTGCTCATTCGCATGATGGTTAAATTACTTGGATAAACTGTCAAATTCAGTTATTGACTTTCAACGCGTCAGCGTAGCAAATTGATTGAATTCTTCTTGGTCTGACGCATGACATACGGGTCAAGAAAGATGCTTTTTTCTAATATTTTCTTTCATTTTTTTTAAACAGAGCACTTTCAGAAGAAGTAATAACATATGGTTCAACACTAACGCTAGTCGAGCAAAACGAGGTGGTGAAAGTTTTAAAGTCTAGGGCTCCTCTAAGATTAACTATCGCATTTTACCAATATTTTTTTTCCTCGACATCAGATTCAGGTGCTATGATAATGCACTTTGATTGATATTCTGCGTTATTTCGTGATTTTAAACTGAAATGCAGCCGAAAATCTTGATTATTTCTTCTATCTCATCTCTCTGTACTCCCACGTGATCAGGAAAACAGCGTCAGGTGCTTTACAATTAAACTACCAAGCAAATTCAACCATCTCGAACGCACCAATTGGTTGGAATGGGTTCTGGATAAGCTCATGACAATGTTTTCTTGCATGTATGTTGTTCTTAAATCTACTGGTGAATAAAAATTTAGAGACGATTATTATCATAATCATTTTGGTTATCATAAAAACTTTGTACTATTGAAGTTACATAACTAAAGACGCTACAATGACATTCTTTGTTATGTTTTGCCGTGTGATGAACTAATGCGTTGTACTCTATGACCTCACCCTGCCAGAGTTAGATCTAGTGTGTCTTGGTGCAAGTGTCTCGGATTTTTCTGTGCTATATTCATATTTTGCTACTCTACAAAAACGGAAATAATTTAATCGCCCAAATATTGGCAGTGGACTTGTTCGTGAATAATATTTGATGTTTGTACATTAATGGATCACAAAACACGGAAACGTGTGAGAGATACTAAAAAACGTGCTCGACCAGGTTTGTAGTACCTAGATTTGCTTCGGCATTTTGGTATCATTTTTCCCACAGATATTGTAATTTTTTTTGACACAGTTTCTCAGTAAGAACAATAATTCTAGTCGTGTGTTTCTCGAACAGAAGTAATGCCAGTTCTGCTAGGCTAAATGGCACAATTGGGAATGGGGTTGAGAACATTATGTGCATTATCATTGCTGAACTTGAGGAATAGAACCAGCCGTGTTCCTCAGAAGCTGCGATCGGCACATCTAGACCTTTGCGTGCGCTCGCCAAGTATGTTTGTGGAGTTATGTGGGCTACTTTAACAAGATAAGGGCAAATATATACACAACAGAGAGCTAGAGGTGCGTTTGCCGCTCGATGAACTGCATAATTAATTTGTATAGAGTTTGAGATGAATGCACATAGTCGCAAATAAATTTTGCCAACCAGGCGTCCTACTAAGCGGAATGTAACATCTAGATGATAATCTTTCCTGTGGTGTTATGAAAATCATAAGTACCAATCATTGTCAGTTCCTATTAAAAATTGCCATCACTAACAACAACATTCACATGTCTCCCTACCCAACAACTGACAACGGCTTAGGCATTATTTTACACTTTCACTCCGCTGTCTGTTCCATGAATGTTGCAGCAAACTTGTTAACCAAACGTGTGTGACATTGGTGTTCAATGGCATCTATTGTCAAAATGCAGTTACCTATGTTAAATTGTTGTTCAAACCATGCAGGGAGTAATTTAATATTGCAGTTTTGCTATTGTTGCATTCATACTAAGCACTGATGCACGTCATCCTGACTAATATTACGGGTCGTCTTGTGAATAGCTGATCTCTTTTTCTCCCGTAAAAATTTGATATATTGGTTTTAGTTTGCTTCTCTAACATCTGACAATTGTCGATCCGGATTGTCTGGTCAAAGAAATTAGCTTCTAGTTCCTCAATGATTGTGATGTGCAGTGGTTAGGAATCTTGGTTCAGCTTGAATTGATCGGCTATGAAGAAGGAAATTGTTTTAAGATTTGTTCACGTGCAATGTTCTGTTTTTGTATGCAATTTTCTGGAAAGGTGTCTTCACGTGGGCTTCATCTCAAGATTTCACGTACGCATCAAATATTTCATGTCAAGGTTTGCATGCATTGCCAGCCAAATTGTGCAAACTGACTGCTAGGTTCTCACCTTCTGAAGCAAAACAAAGATTTCGTAGACCGGGGCCGTTGGCATAGTCAGCATAATCTGGAGTCCTTAGCCAGTTTGCACAATTTGGCAGGCAGCGCACGCTAACATTGATAAGGAATATGTGATGCGCACGTGAAATTTTGAGATGAAGCGCACGTGAAGACACCTTTCAAAATATCGCATGCGAAGACAGTACATCGCACGTAAATAATTTTTCAAAAATATTTGCTGTGCTAAAATTCCATGCACGCAATTTCCTCCATAGCATATTATTTCAAGCTAACACCAAGATTCCTAACCACTGCGCATCACCATCATTGAAGAACTACCAATTTCTTTGACCAAACAGTCCAGATCATCATCGGTTACTGAGAGAAACAAACAAAAACCAACATCACATTTTTTTGGCGGGAAGAATAAAAAATTGATGATTCACAATACAACGGGCAATATCAGTCGAGACGAAGCGCATCAGCGTTTGGTATGAATGCAACAATAGCTAAACTTTAATATTGAATTATGTCCTGCATGGTTTGAACAACAATTTAACATTACTGCATTTTGACAATAGATGAAAACGAACACTGATGTCACACACGTTTTGTAAACAAGTTTGCTGCAACATTCATTTAAAAGACAGTGCAGTGGAAGTGCAAAATTAAGCATTGTTAGTAATGGCTATTTTTAATAGGAACTGATAGGTATTGTTAATTATAATTTATAACTACTATAAGCAAGAGTATCATTTAAATGTTACATTCTGTTTCGAATGGCACCTGGTTGGTGAAAGACGCTTGTGTCTATGTGCAGTCATCTCAAACTCTACACACATGTAATTCTGTAGTGTTTCGCGGAGCTCGCACCTGGAGCTCTCGGTTCTGTATATATTTGTCAGTGTTGACAGTGGCGCACATAACTCTACAAACACACTCTGCAAGCGCATGCAAAGGTCTAGATATGCCGATCTTAGCTTTTGAGGCGCACGGCTGGTTCGGTTCTTGATATTTGGCGATGAAAATGCACATAATGTTCTCAACCCTGTGCCCAATTGTGCAATCTGGGTCCTTAGGTGCCTTGATTGTGCTCTCCATACCTTATCAAGAATAAGTTTTATTACAATAAACATTTTGATAGTTGGTGTCAAATGGGGTCACTCCCTGCATTTTCCACATACTTTAAAATAACTCAAAAAGTAGGCGGCCAAAAAACTTCGTATTCACAGTGTGTATAGCTATTATATGATCATGAAGCACCGTAAGTTTCAACATTCCAGCATCAACCATAAAGAAGTTATTTACAAGAAAAAATGTGCAGCAAGCTATGGCCCCAAACGGGGGTGATTTCCCAGACCAAATTGGGTGACTTCCCGCACCCCCCATTTATCAATAATTGAAACGCGAATTAAAAGTTTGAGAGTACCAATCCAGAGAGCATGCCTATATTAGTATATATCAGTTGCTAAAAAATAAAATGTTGAGTAGAATATTATGCCTTTGACAGGGGTTTTTGATGTTCGTCTTTTGCTGCAGTCATACCAGACTGTCTAAGGATTTTTTTCCCGATTTTGTCACGGGAAATGGAGTTTTTCTTCAATAATTGCGATCCGACTTTACTGGAAGTCATTTGTCCACATCCTAAGTTAATTATGACCCTAAAAATTCTTTAAATGTGCAAACATTACAAAAAAACTATCTTTTTAATGAAACGATAAAACATGTAAAAAATGAATTAAGTCAATTCTATAGCAAACTTATTGCATTTATATGAATACAAGTCATGCTAGGTAAGGTAATGTTATCTTGATATAAAAATATGATGAAAAATATCCTTCCCGGGCATTAAACATAAGTTAACACTTAGGCCTAGACTTGTCACCATGTTAGAAAATTAACTGTGGTGTCATTATTGTGGGTCATTTACATTGAGATGCCATTATATATGCAAAAACTTGCATTTAACTACTTTTAATTGAAGAAAAACAAATATATTTATTAACAAAATGGATGTGGGGAATAACCCCCGATCGTTTTTCACCTGGGGCCACTGCTCGCAGTAGTATATTTGTCTATATCTACAAGAGTTTTCATATCTTTCCAAAATCCTTCCTACACAACAAACTACATCACATTCTGAGTATCACCACCAAATTTTGTCCGAATCCAATGGAAACTCTAGACATAGCATCAAAGTTTGCGGAACATCGATTTTTCCAAACCAAAATTATCAGGGACCTGAAAAACACGCCTTCACTTAGGCGATTTTTCATAAATTCTGTGCGCATATCAAATTTCTATAAGTAGCTGATACTTACTAACAAAGACCTGCTCTTTCAAACCTTGTAGTCAAACAGTACCATTTTCAACGTCTTGGTGCCCAAAAGGGGGGTGCAGGAAGTCACCCAGTGTTTCCGACCACAGGGAGTCACCCCGGTCGACGCTATGGCATGTTTCTGAATGTCATATGTCAGTCTTATCACAATATTTGATTACAATATTGATTTCCGTATTCACAATTAATTTTTGAAAATTGTAAAAAAAAATATGCAGCAAATTTTCAGGAAAAGTTTTTCTGGCCTCAAAATTCAATGAAGAGTGTAATGATTGTAGGATTTTCAGGATAGAAGCAAAGAGAGGGCTGTATGAGAGTTTTGTTGTCCCAACTGTGCTCAACAGAGCTGAGACTTGGGGGATGAGAGCAGAGGAGAGAAGACTGTTGAATGTTTTTGAGATGAAATGTTTGAGGAGCATTGCTGGAGTAACGCTGAGAGACCCGATCACCAACGGCATGGTTTGAATCAGAACAGGGATGGTGAAAAAGTTGGAGGACCAAGTGGATTCGCATGTTCTGAGATGGTTCGGGCACAAGGAGAGGATGGATGAAGGGAGATTGGTGAAGAGGGTGATGAATGAGGAGGCAAGTGGTCGCAGGCCGAGAGGTAGACCAAAGTTTGGGTGGATGGATGGTGTGAAGCAGGCGTTAGGAAGGAGAGACATGAATGTATAGGTGGCGAGAGAGCGTGCAATGAACAGGCGTGAGTGGAGAGTGGTTGTGAATGGTTCATTTTGACGCTGCTCTGATGTGCTTTTCCGCCCTTGGCATCCCGCTGTCCAGATGGCCGTGGGTGGGGGGGGGCACCCATTATGATGAGGTAAGGGTAAACCAGTGAAAACTGTCAGACCCTGCTGCTGACGATGGATCCTCGGACTGCACTCGTGACCCAGAGTGTACATTGAGGGGGTACTGGCCGGACGTTTTAGCACAAAAGGGCTAAGTTGTGTGAGTGTGACCGTATGAGGGTGTGAGGTGCGCCTTGCCGTAGGCCACCTCCCTTTCTGGGGGATGCAGCCTAGTGTCTGTATCTGTATTACTTGTAAAGAAAATTGCAGAGTATGGTATTTTTCTGCATCATACATGAATGTCCTGTCAAAATATGGGCTTATAATTTTGATTGATCAAGTCAATTTTTTTTTTAGAGTTATTGAGTTATTCTTCCCCATAATTATTGATTTACTGATTTTTTTTTAGAGTTATTGAGTTATTCTTCCCCATAATTATTGATTTACTGTAACATATATTGAAGGAAAACTAAAGGGGTTAGAGTGTTGGGGTTCACATATGTTGAGAAGCATCAAGAATTGCAACCCCCTGAGATTTTAATCTCCTGTAACTCTTTCCGTACATGATCTACATAAAATTGAATCCAAATTTTTATAATTTTCAGTCAAATTTTTCTGGTGCCTATTCAGTCATCTAAAGAAAAAACATTGTAGCATAAAAAGTTGAACTAATATTTCAAGCACTTTAAACAAATATTAAACTAGACAAAATTATCAATCTAACCATGCCAAGAAATTATGATGAATGCTAATATTTGCCCTGGAATGGGGAGGAATTGTTCTTGCCCCATCTTGCAGGGGTTGTTTGGTTCCCCCAATTGACTATATGCGAATATATGATTGCGAGGAATCGCCCCAAGTGAAAAATGATCGGGGGTGATTCCCCCCACCTACTTTGTTGATAAATATCTTTATTTTTTTAATGAAAGGTAATTGAATGCAATTCTTCACACATATGACATTTGGAAGTAAATGACCCAAAATAATTACCACAGCTAATTTCAAAATTTATAACAAATTTTATAATGACCCAATGTTTATAACACATGGTGACGAGTTTAGGCTTAAGTGTAAACTTATGTTCAACACCCAGGTATATATGATATTTTTTTTAAATATTTTTATATCAAGATAATACCTTATCTAGCATGCCTTGTATTCATGTTAATACAGTTAACTTGCTATTGAATTGAAGAAATACAAGGAATAAAAGAGCCACCTTTATCTAATCACTTTACTAAAAAATTGTCTGAATTTTCGGGCAAGTCTATGCCCCTCCTCAGCGACAAAGTTAGAAAATAAAACAAGAAGCTAAAACTGTTGGTCAAAAATGAATTTGGTTAGAAGAATAAAAACCGAGAGCACACATCCTACCAAGCAACATGACCTAGAAGCCAGAAAAGACGATATTTTACTATGCAGAGCCCAACTATTGAGTTGAATAAGGAGGAGGTAAATTATTCATTATGTGCCTGTTGGAATGGAGTAATATATCACGGGTCACTGAATCAACCGAACAGACACCTGGCATTGTGTTCATATGAGGTA
>SDVV010041686.1:0-10410 GCA_016164225.1 Gammarus roeselii | reverse complement strand
CAATATATCATATAAATTTAATGTTCAGAACACGAAAATACTCCCAAATACAATCGAAAGCTGGGGGCCGGAGCCCACCCGTCCGGCCGCCACTAATTTTCATTCTTATTATTCGATTTATTTATTCTGATCGTTAGTGGGTTTATTTGTTAGCGTGCAGTGAGTATTTCATTCACAGGCATGACAAAAAAATGTAGGCATCTGCGCGATAGTCTGATCCTCCTTCAGTGTTCGTCACGATGGCCGTGAAGAATTAGAACACTTCCTGATTCATCTCGGACTCAATAAATCATTCGTAATTTATGGCCTTAAGAAATAGTATGCGATTGTCAAATCAACTATTTATTCCTTAATAAACCAAATAAAATTATTCATCATCATCGTATTTGCGGCGACATACTTGTTTATCTGTGTTCGCTATCACTGCTGTTAGGCTGCTACAGAATTAGTTGCTTCCAGACAAATGAACGCTCACTTCGACGGTTAACAGCAATGAAACGATACTATTCGGATTAGGACAAGATTAGCTTAAGTGATTACAAGGATTACAAGTTAAGACTAGTTTTAGGTTCGCAAATAGCGATGCAAAATGATTATTCGTGTGCAATGTTGTTTGTCTTGAATTGATGAAAGCCGGCCAATGATAAATGGCAATAACAAAATCAACCATAGATGAATAGACGACATTTCTATAACAGTTATGGTAACCAGTTTCCAGCCTAGAATGACGGAAGCCGAGCGAAATGATGATTTTATTTTTCAGTACTTATTCTACGTTGGCATTTTAAATTTGTGAATCGGGTCCATTCAATACCGTGTTAGTAATAAATAGTTGGAAAACGAATCCCGTATTATTTTGTTTAGCGAAATTATAATCCCCGGACGGGGATTATAATTTTTCTAAACAAAATAATACGGGATTAGTTTTCTAACTATTTATTACCTCGCGAATGAAGCATGGCATGAGAAGAGGTGCCAACGCTGACTGTCGAAAGCTCTCCACACTGAGCCAGCTCGTGCGTTGAAACCATTGGTCATGATTGATAGTGAGTTTCCCATTCTCACATTTTTAGTGGGAACATTCTAAAAAACGGTGAACCTTTACGTGGGTAATTGCTTTGTTTGTTTGAGTGGCGTAAGTGATGTTGACAAGATACCGACCTACAGACAAATTAAAACTCCTACAAAACACACAAGAATCTATATATATATATTGAATGGGTCTTTCTTCTGGAACATAAGTAATTTTCTCACACAAGATACTCATGGAGTTATTAGCAATTGTTTAGTGTAATGGCAGGGAGGAGCCGTGCCGAGCCACGTCAGGTCGCTCACCTTGACGACCTCTAGGACTAGACATAATTTATCTTTGACTTCGTCGTCGTTCTCAACAAACACCGAGAGAAGAGGTGGGACATATTAAGTGGAATTACCGCCTCGAAGGAAACCATGCAGTACTTGCTAAGTCAATAAAGTAATAATGTATACGTATTAAAAAACAATCAATGCGTATTGAGTAGAAATCTACGTATTTTACTTGCTACGTAAATGTTAAGATGATATTTTCCGCTCCATGTCGTGGGATTCTATTTTTATTATGCATTAAGAAACTTTATAATAATGCAAATATTATGCTGGAACAATAACTATTAGCATGTTGAGTTTGGTAACGTGTTGGCCCTTCCGCATCCCTGTCTCGTTACTGTGCATTAATGAACTTTAATTCCGCATCCCTGTCACGTTACTGTGCATCAATGAACTTTAATTCCGCAATCAAATTCATTAACTATTTAGACGGGTGCAACAAATGGAAGACTAGCCCAAGGAATGTCAAAAACCGTCACAACCCTTAACGATTCCTGTCTCGTTACTGTGCATTAATGAACTTTAATTTTGCAATCAAATTCATTAACTATTTAGACGGGCGCAACAAATAGAAGACATACCGAAGGAATGCCAAAAACCGTCGCAACAACAATAACAAAGATTTACACGCGGTTTTTAATATATCAACATAGAACTGGTGATGTTTACCGTAATATGGGCCGCTTACATTAGCAGGGTCAGTAGGGCCCGGATGATCACCTGCATTGCAGAAACGTGTACTCTCAATGTGATTATATACCCTTCAGCTAGTGAAGCTTTTCATGCGATTGACATAGCTACTTAATGTAACAATATACCTCTACGGAAGTAAAGCGTTTCACGTGGTTTATATACTTAATGTAACAATATATCTCAGCTTGTAAAGCTTCCCGCGCGGATAATATGCTTAATGTGATAATATGTCTCATAAGGCTATCAGTAATACACAAATGATTTCCAATGCTTTCAATAATTTTTTCAATAGCTTACTTAATATACAAGAGGAATCAATTATTAGAAATTACATTTCGTTCGCAAAATTATTTAAAGAATGCTATCCCTGAAGAGGCAATCGTCAACTCTGCCGACCCTAACGAAGTGAAAACAGTCTTAAATGGTTAAAAAAAATAGTATCAGCACTGTCTGGGATAACATCCTAACCATTGCAATTAGTGCTACATACGGGACTATTGAAGCTCCACTGGCCCAACTTATCAATAAGTTACTCCAGCAAGGAATGTTTCTCGATGCACTCACAATCGCTCAATTTAGTCCAATCTATAAAAATAAAAGCAAAATCGACGTAAAAAATTATCACTCAATATCAGTCCTGCTCGTCATAAGCAAAGGGAAAATGTCTTTCTAGCTAGACTTGATACTTGCTTTGCATCAATTGACCAACTCAGCCAAAATCAATACGGTTACCAGGTTTTCGGTAATACAATGCATGCTTTGTTAAAATTCATTGAATATGTTGTTGACGGGTTCGATCAAGATTTACAGATTAGTCTATAAATCTTGGGTTCGATAGTGGGAAAGTTACTGTTGCAACTTGTATGGACCTAAGGAAAGCCTTCTATTGTGTGATCCATGAGAGTTCGTCGCGAAATCACAGCATTACGGAGTTGGATTAAAAGTTATCGTCATGAGAGAAAGCACCTAGTGATGCGGAATAAACAATCATCCCATGCGAGATGTTAGTGCCTAGTGATGCGGAATAAACAATCATCACATGTCAGATGTTATTGCGATAAATATCGGATTACCACAGTTGGAGTAAATCTGTGGGTCTTTGCTCTTCCTTGTCTTTAATATTGATATATTAAACACTAGCGACAGGTTATCAATTGTCCTCCTTGCTGGTGATATTGAAGTTTCTTCGACCGGAAATCATCTGAATAACGCTATTTCTGATAAGAATAATCAATTGTTCCATATTTCAAAATTGTTTACATCCAATAAGTTTACGCTTGAAGTCGAGAGGACGCAGATTACAATACTTTCCGGAAGGAAAATAACCATTCCTAAAGCACATGTCGAATTAAAAGGTCAGCCAGTTGCCTGTCAAAACAAACTTTGAAATCGTCTAAAAACTAGTGCAAAAAGGTCTTTTACACTGCAGCCTTATTTATTCCTTTCTTACATATTTTAGAAACGTGTATGCTTCTACCTACGAAACGAACCTAAGAACTAACATTCTGAGCAAGATCGGGTCATCCAAACACTCTCACGTGCTGGCAGACGTGACCTTACTTTGCCTATCTTCTGTCCGGGGAATATTTTCCCACTGTGTCACATTGTTAACTTTTCCGCTGTCGTGTTTGTTCACAAAGCTTTAAATCAATCGACTTACATTTACGACATTTTCTTATCAAAAGTTCATACTTTTCGTAACAATACGGATTTGGAAGTTCACCGTAACTTGTCTGCGCACTCCCAGGTGTCTTTGAAATACAGAGCTCGTAAAACTTGGAGCCGATTTCTATAGATATTAGGACGAGTATCAGTATATGTGACTTCAAACGTTAACTAAAAATATGCCGGTTAGACTTTGTACATGCAAAAATTCTAGAATTGTAACTTACTTCCGCTGTGGAATTTGCCTCGTGAACTATTGTTTTTTTATACATTTATGTTTATGTAGACTTTGTTACATTTTCTCTTGTTCACATATCAAAATTTTCTGTTATACCGTTCATGTAAAAACGTTCAATTGTTCGGCTCAACTTTTGTGACTCGTTGTTTGTCTTCGTGTGTGAAGAGTGTAATATACAACTTCATGACTGACATTTGACCCTGAATTTTTAAATTAATGCCAGCTTGAATAGAAAATTGTCCTAATTAAGTAAATAGATGTGGACCAACTTTCTTAACATATTCTACTTGAAATAGATTATCAAATGTAACGCTTTTCTCTGTCATGACACATTGAACCATTGTGATTAGAGCATGTTCTCCATCAACGTCCATCGGCTTCTGGGAAATAAAGGTAAATTCACTCCCAAACCTCAGTTAAAGGAAAATATTAAGCATGTCCAAGTGGCAAATGCTGTCTCCAGAACAGCTCATGTTGACGAAGACTTGGTATCCACACCCCCAGCTCACATGACTTGTTATCCACACCCCCAGCTCACAAGGCTCTTCACGTGATGAATTTCCTCAATGTGACAATATATTTCTCAGCAAGTAAGCCTTTTATCGCTGTAAATATGACTCATATGACAATATACTAGTAAAGAAATCATGCGGGTAATATCCTTAGTATAACAATTTACATGTAATCTTGTAAAGCTTTTCCCGATGTTAATATGCTTAATATGACAATATACCTCTCAGCATGTTAAGCTTTTCCCGCGGTTAACATGCCTCTATAAACAAAAATAGCTCATAGCTACTAGAGCCTTTCAGTGATTAGAATGCTTATTGAGGCAATATACCTCTCAGCTACGAAAGCTTCTTACACGGTCAGTATGCCTAATGGTACAATATTATATATATTATATTGTATATTGTACAATGGTACAATATACAATATAATATATATCTCAGCTACGAAAGCTTCTTACACGGTCAGTATGCCTAATGGTTCAATATACCTCTCAGCTAGTAAAACATTTCAGGCAGTTAGTTTGCTCAATATGACAATATACCTTTCAGTTAGTAAAGTTTTTCACGCGGGCAATATGCTTAGTGTGACAAAATACACCTAAACTTGTAAAGCTTGTCTCACGGTTACTATGTTTAATGTGACAATACACAAGGCAGCCACGCTCACAATAATGTGGCAGTATGCATATTAGCTTGTCAAGCTTTTCACGCTGGTAAAATTTTAAGTGTGACAATATGCATCACAGTTAGTATAGTTTTTCACGCGGTTAATTAGCTTAATGTGACTATATACCTTCCAGTTAGTAAAACTTTTCACGCGATTAATGATTAATATGACAATATATCTCCCGGCTAGTATTGCATTTAACGCGGTTAATATACCTAATGTGACAGCTTCTCACTTTGGTAATAAATGTGACAGTTTCTCCCTTTGGTAATAAATGTGACAGTTTCTCACTTAGTTAATGAGCGTTTTGGTTGGGAAGTGTGCCTAATGCGGCAATATACCGCAGTGTGCTAGTGAAGCTCTTCACGCGGTTGATTTGCCTAATGTGACAATATACCTCTCTGTTAGTAAAGATTTTCTCGTGATCTATAAGCTAAATAGGACAATATATCTCTCAGATTGTCAAGCTTTTGAGCGGTGAAGATGCTTAATCTGGCAACTACCACTCAGCAAGTAAAGTTTTTCACGCGGTATATATGTTCATGTGACAATATACCTGTCAGTAGGTGGAGCTTTTCGAATGTTTGTTTTGTTTAATGTGCCAATATACCTCTCAGTTAATGAAGCTTTCGACGTGCCTAATATGCCTAATCTCTCAGCTAGTGAAAATACATCTCAGCTAATAAAGATTTTCACGACGCTTATATGCTTGTTGTGACTTTATTCCTCTCTGCTAGCGAAGCTGTTTACGTGGTTAATTTGCTTAATATGACAACATAACTCGTAACTTAGTAAAGCTTTATACACGGTAATATGCTTAATGTGACAATATACCTTTCGGGTAGTGAAGTTGTTCAAGTGTTTAATATGCCTAATCTGGCAATGTACATCTCAACTAGTGAAGCTCCTCAAGCAGTTAAATTGCAGACATAATTCCGTACCGTTCGAAATTTAGTCCTGAAAGAAATTCAGCGAAAATTGACCTAATCTCGGAAAAAAGTTGTCAATTGTGATTGAACTGCCGATCTATGAAGAGAAGGATACATGCAGGAACATTACAGGGTATTCCTACCGGGACTTAGATCTAGGTAACCCACTCTAGATGTCAATCAATCAATAATAGTTCCTTTACAGTATAAGCATCCCTCTAAACAAAAACAATTGTTGGCTTTATTCATGATGCAAAATAGCTCAAGGTTTTGTATTTGTGGTGGTGTAAATGCCGCTATACGCTTATGGACAATTATTAGTTAATTTTATTACTAGGGCTCTCATTTTGTTCGCTTACTTATAACCTGCAACCAATAATACTTCCTTATTGTAGTCTCCATCGTCACCCATCTTTAGAGCGGTAACACAAGAGTAAAAAACTATACATGCCGTAGGTAGTCATGTCATTCTTGGATATGGCCAGGCGGCAATGATCCTTAGTACGGGAAGCATCATCTACTAGTACTGAATTAGGAACAGAAAATCAAAGCAAATTAAAATCAAAGATGGATCAGCTGTGGTTTTGCGTCAATTTTTGCGCAACCTTTGTAAGAGTACGAGATTCAAGGTCGATTGTGAAATGCAGTTACAAATAAAACCTATCGTTTGTGTTCGAAGGATTCCATCCACAAAAATCAAGAACGCTTTATTGTGGCATCTTCGATCATATATAAACTATTAATCGAAACCAGCTCATCCCTGTATGACCACTAAAATCATATTATAATGTTATATGTTATGTATATTAAAAATTATGCACGAACGTTACTAAAATATGAACAAATGATATGTTATTACGGTATCGCACGGCGCCATACGACCGCTTTAAACACTCGAGAGCAGTTACCTCCATAGCAAGCCCCCATTAGCATTGGCTACCCACTTCCGCCTTTGTTCTCCAAACTCAATTAGACCGCCCCCGCCTTCAGAGGAACATTTGGCCCCCCGCCCCGTGTGTTGAGGGTCATGGGGATACAGGCCCATAATACTTGGGGGAAGATCATCGGTCAGTTCAGGGGGTCCTTTAAGGAGTGTTGTGGGCGGTATCCTTAGTACACTGAGGATACCGCCCACAACACGACTTCCTTACGCCTCTCTTACCTCCCCCTGACTGTTCCTTCGCTGTGAGGTTATGAGCATTAACTCACGTCCATACCTCCCATTATACGCTTTTCTGTGAGAAGTTATGCGAGGGATCATGAGAGGCCTGAGTCCGAGATAAGAGGATTGTCGTGTGAATGTCAATAGCAACTGTCATGCCGATTATCCTGCCAGGTTCCAAATAATTGCTTTGGGGGAAATTTGATTTTGCTATCATTACGTCACCTGCCAGTGTGACGTAATGATAGCAAGAACAGGCCTAGCTTAGTTTGGACTGGATGCCAAACGCCGAATAGTTCTGTAGAAAGAGTCTGAAGACGCAGCGGAAATTTGGCAAATAAACTTAAGAAAATAACTTTTATTTCGGTCAGCATTTATAAGGCAGGGATTTACAGATGAAAAATATCTCGATATAGAACAAATTATAATTTGATCGGTGACAGCTCGCTAACTCAATCTAAATATCGTCGAAACAATGTTTCCTGAAGACATGTCTACATGCCTTGCTCAGTGTCATCATGCATCCTCGACCAACTACTCACGTCAAATTCCATGTTCATGTTCGAGCTAAATTATTATATCCTATTATCGTAGGAAGGAAGTTATTATCAAAAATAAGTGCATCCATTGTGATATTTATTAGATTTCTGCTAGATTGTGAAATGATAATTAAAAAAAAATGCACTCTGACTTTTCTGAGACTGAAGTAAATTTCAATGCCATGATTGTTTAGCTGATGAAGACGGTAGTCCGTTTAACAGAACTGTCATTGATACATAAAACAGAAAACATTGTTCAAACAATAATGATCTTGTTGATAACGGTTGATCCCTTTATTATATACATACATTAACGTATTTTTTTCTACATCAAAACGTTGAAATATTTTACAGACATTTCCCAACAATGAATGGAAATGCATGCGCCGTAAACATCTACATCGTAGTAAGGCCGAAAAGGCCTCGTTGTTACCATAGCAACCCGTTCACAGCGGCACTGACGCTCGGGGCAAGGGATCATGAATATTGAGTGTGAGGAATTGAGCCCCACAAAAGCCATAATCTCATAGGCCATCCCACATGGCAGATGCTTTCAGTAGGATCTGATCCCTCGGATATAACTGGGAGTCAATGATGGGAGGCGATATATCCTTGCAGTACTGGGGAGGGGGGGGATGAAACAACGTTTGTATTATAATTGAATTCAAAGAGCAAAGCATTGAGCATCAAAACAATGACTTTTCGATCAACCCTATAACAAACCTCGTCGGTCACTGCCCACGTGACTGTTCCGTGATCCGGTCTAGAATTTTTGAATCGTTTGATATCCGTTGCGTGTATATTTTAGTAATCACATCTACTTGATGCACACTACTTGATGCACACTACTTGATGCACACTACTTGATGCACACTACTTGATGCACACTACTATTTTGCGTCAATTCCGATCTGATCCTAGTCACGGTGACTGCGATGCAATGTTGCAGAGAAGGACGTTTCACCCGAACTTTTTATTAAATCACTGTAGAAGAATCGACGGGTAACAACTTTGAAAAAATAATCTTTGTTCAAGAATAAGGGATATGCCAAAGATTTTTTTCCTTACAACTAATTGTATCTCTGCTAATAACAGTATAACATCAATTGCATTTTCTGAAACAATCTCTGAATCGAAATGTTGAGTTAGGAATAGAATAGATGAATACTTTCCATTCCCAAGATTATGAAACTATATTTTGAAGGCCGCACTTGGAAAGAGACGCGATGGCGTCCAGATATATCAGTACATCAATGATATTATCTGGAAAACAAGTTGGTCTGGCTACTACGAGGTATCCCAGGCAAACTTCTGTTTAAACACACTAGGCTCAAGACCAGCCTGCAGAACATCGACTGACCAAAAACTTTGTCAGGACACTAAATGAATCACATGAAGTCATATTAAACCACTAACGGGATCACCTACTGTCCTTCAGTCTGTAATGAACTTAACAAATAACTAGCTACCTCGATCGTTGATACCCATCTCATATTCGAAGCTATTTGGCTGTTCAAACATCCACAAGTTCCACAGCTTCTCAACAACACACAACCCTAATACAAACATGCAGCTACTATTGAGCATCAACCGACCAACGGCTGCATGCGTAGTTACTGATGACCCCAAACAGCAAAATTGCGTAGTTACTGATGACCCCAAACAGGAAAATTGCGTAGTTACTGATGACCCCAAACAGCAAAATTGCGTATTTACTGATGACCCCAAACAGCAAAATTTCAGCCTACAAGCCCAATGCATTAATCAAATTTTGTACGGCTTTCACCTATCCTCTCGCCACCGCAGACTGATTTGGTGTTCGTTTTTTCATGTGCAGATCGTTCTTCTCTCAGTCGTCGCCCTGACGCTGGCCATACCGTCTCCAGGCCCTCAACGAGAATTTGGAGAAGGACGCGGTGGAGGAGGACGTTTTGGGGGAGGGCAAAGAGGTGGTGGCTTTGGAGGCGGAGGAATCCGTGGTGGAAGCCTTGGCGGTGGATTTGATGGTGGACAGCAAGGCGGTGAATTCGGTGGACACCAAGGTGACGAATTCGGTGGTGGACACCAAGGCGGTGGATTTGGGGGTGGACACCAAGGTGGTGGATTCTGTGTTGGACACCAAGGCGGCGGCACCAAGGCGGCGGATTTGGAGGGGGACACCAAGTGGGCGGATTCGGTGGTGGACAGCAAGGCGGCGGATTTGGGGGTGGACATCATGGGGGCGGATTCGGTGGTGGACACCAAGGTGGCGGATTCGGTAGTGGTCACCAAGGTGGCGGATCCGGTGGTGAACACCAAGGTGGTGGATTTGGTGGTGGACATCAAGGGGGTGGATCCGGTGGCTAACACCAAGGTGGTGGATTTGGTGGTGGACATCAAAGTGGTGGACTCGGTGGCGGATTTGGAGGAGATCAGCACGACAACGTGATCAGCCTGGGGCCCCTGTGTTATGCGCACTTGAACCAGCAGGGAGTGCAGTTCCACCTCGGCTGAAGAGAGCCGTCTCTAAAGTATCTTCTTTCAATTCTTTTACAAGCACAAACCATCATGCCATCAAGTTATTGTTATTAAAAAACGTATCTAGACAGCAAGTGTTCGAAAAAAATCCCAACCCAATTTTAATTCACCGTATGAAATATA
>SDVV010041685.1:0-10411 GCA_016164225.1 Gammarus roeselii | reverse complement strand
TTTGATAAATAATTAGGTTTGAAAAATACCAATAAATATTTATGGCAATTGTAGCATAATTAACAAATGAGATGATGCCATCAGTAATAATGAGCTATGTGAACATAAAAACCATTGTTATGAAGAAAGAAGTGCAATGATTAGCAACTATTTAATCAAATGTCAATTTATTGTAGAAAGCTATATCATATAGCTCCATGGTTTCTACTAGCAAATTGCAGTAGTTACAATTTGATTATTTGTCAATTGAATAATATTTTCATTTGATAACCATTAGAGAAGCAGTATTTTTCTTTATTAATATAAAATATTTGTGCAAAAATAACAAGTGCACACTGGTTGAAACAAATAAAGTAAAGTAGTTGATTATACAATTCATTAAATTAGGTTCTGTTATATTAGTGTATTATAATATTATTACCATTCCATAACCTGGAACCCCTTTAGGCACATCATTGGTATTTGGTATTTTGGGTTAGCATGATCCTCGCTTCTGGTTATTCTATGACTAAGAAGAAGTGGATCCTTGCTTCTGATAATTTTTCTTCTTTGAAGAAGTATCTTCACATTTAGAATTTCAGTTGAAGAAAAAGTTTTTTTTTCTTTTTTTTTGCATAACAATGCAAGGTACTTGCCTAATTGATCCACTATATGATTGCTGCTACTTGTGTTTGTGGGGCTAGATTCCTGGAGTGTTAACAGTGAATTCATATTATTGAAAAGCAAAAAGATGGTAACTCTGTAGTGGTCCCACAACAACATTTATCAAGAAATAAGTGCAATGTTTAGCAGCTGTGATCAAAGGTCAATTTATTGTAGAAAGCTCTATCATATAGCTGAAGGGTTGCTACTAGCAAAATACAGTAATTAAAATTTGAGTTGTTGTTATTCAAGTAATATTTTCTCATGTTACTATTGGTGAAGCAATGTGTTTCTGTAGAAATATATATTTGTGCAAGACAATTGGTGCACATTATTGAAACAAATGAATTAAAGTAGTTGATTGCCAGTTTGCACAATTTGGCAGGCAGCGCACGCAAACATTGATAATAAATTTGTGATGCGCACATGAAATCTTGAGATGAGGCGCACGTGAAGACACCTTCCAAAATATCGCACGCAGAGACAGTACATCACACGTAAACAATTTTTCAAAAATATTTGTAGTGCCAGAATCTCATGCACGCATTCTCCTTCATAGCATATAATTTTAGGCTGACTACGAGATTCCTAACCACTGCGCATCACCATCATTGAAGAATGACTAATTTCTGTGACCAAACAGTCGGGATCGTTATCGGTTACTGAGAGAAACGAACAAAAACCAATATCGCATTTTTTTGGCGGGAGAATAAAAAATTGATGATTCACAATACAACGGGCAATGTCAGTCAAGACGGAGCGCATCAGCATTTGGTAGGAATGCAACAATAGCTAAACTGTATTATTGAATTACGCCCTGCATGGTTAGAACGGCAGTTTAACATTACCGCATTATGACAATACATGAAAACGAACACAGACGTCAAACACATTATGTAAACAAGTTTGCTGCAACATTCATGGAAAATACAGCGGAGTGGAACTGCAAAATAAAGCATTGTTAGTAATGGCAATTTTTGAAATGAACTGACAGGTGTTGTTAATTATAATTTATACCTACTATGAGAAAGAGTATCATCTAAATGTTACATTCTGTTTTGTATGACGCCTGCTTGGTGAAAGACGCTTACGTCTATGTGCGGTCATCTCAAACTCTACACACATGTAATTCTGCAGTCGGTTTCGCTGCGCTCGCACCTCTAGCTCTCCGTTTTGTATATATTTGTCAGTGTCTCCAACAGTGGCGCACGTAACTCTACAAACCTACTCTGCGAGCGCACGTAAAGGTCCAGATATGCCGATCTCAGCCTTTGAGGCGAACGGCTGGTTCGGTTCTTAATATTCGGCGATGAAAACGCACGTAATGTTCTCAACCCCGTGCCCAATTGTGCAATCTGGGTTGATTGTACAAGCTATTAAATTAGGTGCTATTATGTTAGGGTATTACAATATTATTATCATTCCAAAATCTAGAACCCTTTTAGTCATATCATTGATGTTAAATATTTTTATGACATGATCCTTGCTTCTGATTATTTAAAGACCAAGAAGAAGGAGATCCTAGCTTCTGGTAATTATACTACTTTGAAAAAGTATCTTCAACTTTGGAATTCAACTTGGAGAAAAGTTTTTTTTTTGCATAACAATGCGAGGTACTGGCCTAATTGGTCTGCTATATGATCACTGCTACGTGTGTTTGTGGGGCTAGATTTCTGGAATGCTAACTCTGTAGTGGTCCCACAACAGTTTTGTACATCTAGGACCAATGTACATTGCACATAAAAGATCATCAAAATATTCTAAAGCACTAGCTGATGAGATTAGAATAAAAACTTAGTCCGTCACACATGTAACATTGTGACCATCAAGATTCATTGATTCATGAGTCAGATGGGTGATAGATAAATATATTTTTCTTGCTTTGTATATGTAGAATAGAACATCAGTTTTCTAATGATATAAGTGGTTTTTACATAGCATAATTCTGAAAACTTGAGAACTCAAATGGGAAATAGGTACATCCACATCTGCAACTTTTAAGCCATTCAATATTCTATTTACAGATTTAGAAAGCTGACCAAATTCCCCTTCTTTTAATGCATTGCATGCCACTCTAGTCTCTAGGTACGATCAATTTACTGTTATTCTGAAAAGTTAACATCTTCGTGGAATCACCCAGCAATGCAAGTAGAGGCAAACAAGACTTCTAAAAGGCTCTTTCCAAATCCAAATTAGGGTGCCTAGGGTATATACAGCCATTTCCTTTTCATAAACAAAATTATAGGCTATTTGTTCCTTTTATTAATCATTCATGAGATAATTTCTGAATTTCCTTAGAACAAATCCTAGTCCAAGACAGAATCTTGGAGATTCCTAATTCACATAATCCAGACAAGCAATCATATAGCAATCTCACTAAGCCTGTTAATTAAGTCGTGGAAAAATCACCAGAGACCTGCCAAAGATAGGATTAGCCTCCTAGATAAATTATTTCTCTATTCACACCCACAAAAATCATCAACTTCCATCTCCACCCAAATATTTAATCCAGAATGGTTTTCCCTCCTACTTCTGACTCTGAGTATGACCTATAGCAGTCCAAGTCTAAGATGCATATGCAAGTTAGCCAGGGGCTCAGCTTACATACTGTTTCTGAGACCATACCAACCAGTTGAACTAAGGTGCAAAATGTGTCAACATGTGAGGTCTCCTAATAAAACAAGTCTTAGAATCAAAAAATCCAGCTTCATAATTTACAAATATGAATATTATGACTTTCAAGTGTCTCCAAAATTAGTTTTTAATGAGGAATATTAGCAAAATTGTCTGCAGGATTTCCTAAAGGTCCTGAATGGGTCACAGAATCATTCCTATTTGCTGCCGACGTGATTCTGCTCACTGATGAGACTGTTGGTAAGTCATAGGCTCCTTTACATGACTCAAAATATATTCGAGCATAACTTAATCAGCACACGATTATAATCTTTGTAAGACTTTTCCCAATTTCAGTGGCCAAGGTTAACTTTTCTGGACTTGCTGAACAAATACTACGACAAGTTAATTTCAGAGAACTCAATTGTTGTTACCTGCCAAACATGTAACAACAACAAATACATACACTTTCACTCCGAATTCCCATGAGAATTAAAAAGTGTAGACGCACAAGGTTATTTATCAATATTTTCAACACAATATCAACCAACGTAGCTCTGCCTTCACAAATATGTACGTGAAATTATGAAGGTTATAGCGATGCAACATCATGGAATAAACAGCTAAGATTCCCGCGATAAGTCAAATCGTATCATATTTCACCCCGGGAGCAAAAAGGTTTGCCATACAAAAACCGACAGAATTGGAACCATAATGAATGTGAAAAAAATAACAATAAAGCAATATGTTCGCTGTCTAGCAAATTGAACATTGTCAAATCATTACATGCAAAAATATTAAACAAATCTGATGAGCCGTGGTACGGAGTTAAAACAATATAAGAAGCATTTCAAAAAGCTTTGAATTCATATTCAAAATCTCGATTAACGAAATTTATCAGGCAATATAATAAAATATCTGATCAATAATATCAGTCAAACTTTTTAGTCTATACTGCATATTATAAAAAAAAAGACATACGTGATCTCAGAACACTTTGATAAACGGTTTCCGAGATATCGCCCCGTAATTGGAAATATCGTGACGTCATATTGGTTTACTTTTTTTTCGATGGGATGATCCCAATTCACGTTCCATAAAATCGATGAACAAGAGTTTATGATTTCATAAACCAACAACTTCATGAGATTGTATCAACAAAAAAAAACTTTGATCAATCTTTCCAATAATGATAATATAAATATAAAATAATGATCATATAATGATAATAATAATTAGGAAAAAAAACGACCAGCATGGGCATAGTATTACAATTGAGACATCTTATTTTAGGGTTAAAGTGCGAACAAAATTATAAATTACCGCACACAACTAAGAACAAGTTACGGCATACAACTCTATCCTGCCTATGCGTATATTAATTTTCCGCGTCGCTTTAACAATGACGAGGCAACGAGCGCATCATCAGAGCAGATTGCAATGAGGATTTCATTTGGGGAGTTTATAACTCGGATCATACGGCTATGTGCCGCTTTACGGAACAGTACCTTGATGTGATCTGATTGGTTTTCAGAAAAACCCTGCTCACTGACGTCGAGCGAGGGACCTGTATCAGCCGTCTAAATGTGTCATTATAACTCACTGTCAATTTCCGCACGCTATATAGAAAGTATTTTCTCCACAGTGCATTACAATAAATCGGGTACCAATATGATTTGAAGAGCTGGATTTTAGCTTCCCTTGGTACAAACGAGAATTTTCGTATCAGCATGTTACCAACTGCATTATGCCGCCTTGTTTGCTTTGCGACATCCTTGTCATCAATGTAATCTGCTGTGATGATGTGACCTAGATATTGAAATTCATCCACATAATCCAGTGCAATACCGTCTAGTTTTATCTCAGTCAATAGGTAGTAACTGGGAACCTTCGGTCTAACTAGCATACATACAGTTTTTGCAGTGTTGAACACAATATCATGAGATTCAGCAAAATTATTACAGATATCAAGAAGCTTTTGCAATGCTGAGAGAGTCGGTGCTAACAACACCATATCATCTGCACAACTTAGATTGTTAACACAACAGTTGGCGACATGACACCCTTGGTTTTCTCTACTCAGAAGGTAATTCAACTCATCAGTGTACACGTTATACAACAGTGGCGATAGCTGACCTCCCTGCCTAATTCCATTTTTACATTGATAAGTAGCCAATTTCGAATTACCCTATCGCACTAAGAATTCCTGTTCCCTGTACCAAAAAACAAGCAAGTGCACAATATGAAGAGAGGCTCCTCTCTCAATTAACTTTCTGAACAAAGACCAATATTTTACTCTATCATAAGCTTTCTTCGCGTCTAAAAACCACAGAAAAACAGGCGAGTCTCTACATCTGTAGTACTCAACAGTTTGTTTCAATGCGAATATCGCCATTTCAGTTCCATCGCCCTCTTTGAATCCAAACTGACTGTTTGCGGTAGACAGAAATGTTTGCAAGAATCTTGGAAATTAAGGTGGCAATAACAATGTGGCAATAGTTATTCATATCAGCAGGGTCCTTTGTTTTACAGTTACATCACAGTTACATGCATTACCTCTATTGGTAGCTCTTTGACATTAATGCAGCCCGAAAGGAAGAGAGCAAGCACTGCAGTCAGTCTGTGGGAAGCATTCTTGAACACTTCACTCGGTATGTCGTCATTTCCAACAGCTTTGTTATTTTTGAGGCTTCTGACAATACTCCTAACCTCTGCCACCGAAACCATTTCGTTAACAGAAGGAACATTATCGAGGGCGTTTTGCACCCAACCTTTATTCTCTTCCGTGTCAACAGAATTAGCAATGTGCTGAATATGCTCGCCCCAGACCTTTGCAATGTTTGCTTCCCAGTTACGCCCGCCACCGTGAGTGGAAGTTCTTCCTTTTTAGGATTAAGTGACAGATTTTTTTTACATAAATCTTTTCATTTTCCTACTCGCAATTTTGCTAGAAGAGTCTGTGCACGCAACTGTTGCTCGTTCGCTCTCAAAAACGCGAGTTCTCTACAAAACCGTGACTTTGCTATCCTCATCGCTACCGCAAGTTGACCTCCCCGAGGCCTTCCAGCAATATTCCAATTAAATACGGCGTCTCGTAAATCATAATTCAGTTCTCGTGCTCATTCATTCCAGCCTGGGATGTTATATTTGTTCGGTTTTCTATTACCAAAAACACGCTGTCCTGCAATTAATATACACTGCCTCGTACAGCCATACAGATCATTAAATTTTACGTTATCAACACCTCCATTAACTCTGAGAAGCCTATGAGGAATATTTGCAAGAAGGACATCGAGCTCAGCATAGAATCTGTCCAGTAGTCCCTTATTATTAAAATTCCAATCAATCGTCTAAACCACGCGAGAGTTAGGTTGTCTAGGAGTCTGCATTTCCTCTACACTCAAAGTTACCCCTAAAACACGATGATCCGTGCAGGCAACATTGGGCAGCAGGTGACAGGAATTTCTTGCATCTAATAACAGCGAGGACAAAGAAATATGATCGATCCATGAGGTGGAAAGAGAACCGACCGGTCAACAGATGTTCATTAAGCCATCACACATATTGTTTAGGGTGATAGGGTGGGGAGGCAGAGGTTTCTCGGGTCCCAAAAGAGTTCGATGGGTCCCGGAGGGTAACCAAAGTCCCCCGAGCTCCCTGGGTCCCACGATTCCCCTCGTCTCAGCTCGTCTCGGCTTGTCTCGACTCATTTCGGCTAATCTCGACTTGTCGAGCCCAACTCGACTTACCTCAACGTGCTTCGACTGATCTCGACGCACCTCTACCAGCCTTGACGCGGCTCTCCCCTCTGCGCTGGTAATCATGTGTACTGTAATAACAATTTTTTTTACTCAATCATTTTAAGGTAGGAACGGTGTGGGGGGCAGATGTCCCTTGGGTCCCAAGAGAGCCCGATGAGCTCCGGAAAGTAACCCCAGTCCACCGAGCCTCCGGGTCCCTCGAGTCCCCTCGTCTCAGCTCATCTCGGCTCGAATCGAATCATTTGGCCAATCTCGGTTTGTCGCACAATGTTTACAGCTACGTGGTCTAGTTAAGTAGATGTACAATTTATTCATTCAGGTAAGATAAAGACTCGGATGAAACGAGTCCCCACCTCCAACCACTCAGAACTCCATTTGTAATATGCACGCGTGACAGTGCGCACAGATAGTATCGTCGAAATTGGTACTAAGTTTACGGCTAGACGGACAAAGTCAGCTCCGAGAGCAACGCAACACGATGTTTACAGCTACGCAGCTTAGTTTATTTTTTAGTACAATTTATTTATTCAGGTAAGATAAAGACTCAGACGAAACAAATCCCCGCCTCCAACCCCTCAAAACCTCAAGAGTAATATGTACATACGCCAGTGCGCACAGATAGTATCGTCAAAATTGGTACAAGGTCTAAAGTTTCACGGATCAGATCAACTTCGATCGCAACGCACCACAAGGTTTATACAGTAGTTACGCGGTAAATGTCAACAAGAGAAATTACAAATAGTTCGCGCACGCACAAGCAACCACGGACTGAAAAAACACTTATGCATAAAATTACAATCAGGAACTCTCGCACAAGTACACCAGCATTACTTTATTAAATTGTGGATCGTTAATAGGAAAAAAAGGGCAGGTTCATCATGGGCTGAAAAACTAAACGAGCCTGATAGGTCCCGGAGGGTAACCCAAGCTCTCAGGGTCCCCAGAGTCCCCTCGTCTCGACTCATCTGGGCTTGTCTCAGCTCATTTCGGCCAGTCTCGACTCATCGCGCCCAACTCGACTGGTCTTGACATATTTCGACTGATCTCGACGCACCTCGACCAACCTCGACGTGACTCTCCCCCTCTGCGCTAGTAATAATGTGGATTGTAATAACAAATTTTTTCACTCAAGCATTTATGGTGGGAGTGGGGTGGTAAAGGTACTTCGGGTCCTGAAAGAGCCCGATGAATCCCGGAGGGTAACCCAAGTCCCTAGAGTCTCCCGAGCTTCCCTGGTCCCTCGAGTCCCCTCGTCTCGGTTTTTATAGGATCATTTTGGCCAGTCTCGGCTCGTCGCTCCCAACTCGACTTGCCTCATCATGTTTCGACTGATTTCGACGCACCTCGACCAGCCTCGACGCGGCTCTTCCCCTCTGCGTCAGCAATGTTGTGGACTGTAATAACTAATTTCTCTACTCAAGCACTCCATATTTATACATTCCTCTGTGCATGGGTTTTAGAGCGTTGGGAGGGGGAAGCAGAGATTCCAGGACTCAGAAGGGCCTCAAGAGGATCCCACAATTTCTCAAGAGGGTCCCCAAAGGGTCTCAAGGGTGTCCCAAAAGACCCCAGCAGGGTCCAAGTGGGTCCCTTTAAATCCTCCTTGTCATCCAAGTCCCCCGGGTTTCCGAAACCACGAGTCCACCGAGTCCCGAGGGGCCCACGAGTAACCCCCTTCCCTGGGTCGCCTTGTCTCAACCAACCTCGATATATATAATAATAACAAATGCAAAATTAATCAGCAAGAAAAAAGCGCAGAGCAAAATAATGCAGCCCAAGAAAGAAGAAATACTAAAATACTAGAATAAAGTGTTAATGATCTATAAAATGAATACTCATCCATCCACCACAAAGAGCAGCAGAAGATCAGTTTAAGCAGTTCACCAATTTATTATTTTTAGCCTTTACGCATTTCATTGTTATTCGTCGAATTTTGTCTATATGCACTCATTATACTACAGGGCAATTTCGAGGCCCTTGTTTTATCATTCATACTAATTTATTCCTTGCAATGCGATACTCATCAATTCTTCAGTCAATAACAATCAATAATCGTTGGGCCAATCCATCATTACACGCATTATCTTAATCAGTCGTCAATCAATCTAGCAGGCATCGTAAGCCCACATACTCATCATCAAAGCACCAAACTCGTGATCTCGTCCATTTCAGTAAAAGACTTAACTCACAAAATGCTCATTGACAAAGCAGTTTGTGATGCAAGTTTTAGGGGTTTTAGTTCTCTGCCGCGGCCTTAATAGCAATAGTTGCTTGACCCAAGGTGTTTTAATTACGAGAGAATTTAGTGTAAATTTAGTTTATTGGTTAGGTCTGATATAATGCAATCCAAATTGTAGCCCCACGTGAAAGATGCACATAGCAATTTTAATAGAAGAAAAACGACAATGAACGTGGTGAATAGTGACCTTGATATTGTAAGGGCTCGCGATGTCGAGTCCTGCATTTTTCTCCCTCACAACAATTAACATGAAATTCACACTCTGTAAATTATGTACTTCTTTTAAGATGAATGTATTATATGCTATACCATTGTTTTAACTTCCATTGGAAATGTGTCGTAGATGAAGTTTTCCTTCGGCGGCGGGAATCCCTTCGCACGCCAACTGCAGTCCCTCTGACGGCAGTCTCCCTCTGACGGCGGGAATCCCTCCGCAAAGCCAGGCGAGACCCAATCAGCGCCTAACGCGGCAACAAGGATCTGGGAATGCTAAGTCCTCGATTAAAGGAAAATTTTAATTATGCATTGTATCACACTTCTGTTAGCAACAAAAATATCAATTACTGACAAGTAGGCACAAATTAGTACCAGCCGCCTGGTATAGGTGTGAGGGAACAAATTATAATTATTATTCAACTCTTATCGTTAAACGACACAACTGGCACCTCTAGTGTGGCCTTCTGTGGTGCACTCTCAGACAGGACTGCCCTAGTCTGGTCTGCCGCTTCACTCTCGCGCTTAACGCTACCAGACAAGGCTCATCCGCGGTGGGAATTCTCAAGCACCCCCGCTCTCTCTCTCGCCTGTCGAGCCTTTGGAAATCATGACAGGGACAGGAACCTCCCCGTCTGACAGGAGACTTTGCTGACATAACTGACATTGTACTTTAGGTAATGTTATGTATATTTTTATTAAGGAAGGGTAATTTACCCTTTTGTGTTTTGCCAGTTGGTGTTTTGGTAAATGAATAATAAGTGAATATGATTAATTAGTGGTTACTCAAAAAGTTAATAATATATGAGCTCAAGTGAGCAGTAATAATTCTGATTTGTGCTTTCACTTTCAAGGCACAAATCAGAATTATTACTGCTCACTTGAGCTCATATATTATTAACTTTTTGAGTAACCACTAATTAATCATATTCACTTATTATTC
>SDVV010041684.1:0-10411 GCA_016164225.1 Gammarus roeselii | reverse complement strand
CGTCTTTGATAGGCATTAGAGGTGTTCGAGTACCAATCGATAGTTCATTACTGCACGGCGTCTTTGATAGGCATTATAGGTGTTCGAGTACTTCGATAGTTCATTACTGCACGGCGTCTTTGATAGGCATTAGAGGTGTTCGAGTACTTTGACAATTCATCACTGCACGGCGTCTTTGATAGGCATTAGAGGTGTTCGAGTACCAATCGATAGTTCATCACTGCACGGCGTCTTTGATAGGCATTAGAGGTGTTCGAGTACCAATCGATAGTTCATTACTGCACGGCGTCTTTGATAGGCATTATAGGTGTTCGAGTACTTTGATAGTTCATTATTGCACGCCTTCATTCTTCAGTTAGTAATACCGCAAGCACTGATAAGGTTGCCATGTAATCAGCAGTGTTCCGTCCAGCGTTGATTGCTTATCAACTGATGGGCCACTGGGTGATCAGCAGAGGACCAAGATTAACTACTGGCCCACCGGGTGATCAGCAGAGGACCAATATTAACTACTGGCCCACCGGGTGATCAGCAGAGGGCCAATATTAACTTCTGGCCCACCAGGTGATCAGCAGAGGGCCAATATTAACTACTGGCCCACCGGGTGATCAGCAGAGGGCCAATATTAACTACTGGCCCACCGGGTGATCAGCAGTGGGCCAATAATCCATTAACATTGACTTCCTTCAGCACGCCAATCAGCCACCACGAGGATCTGAGCATTCCCGCCACTGCCACGCCCACTGCCACGCCACCAACAACTCGAGCGAGACCACTCACTGCTAGTGGCAGGTGGTAGTACTAGACGAGTTGACAATATCTATAATTTATGTTCTGATAAGAGCCCCACGACAAGACCGAACTATTGCCATGCTATGTCTTGGAATAGTCCCACTAAAACACATAATTACTGCATTTATACCTATGTTCCCTGGACCTCCAGATGCATCTCTCAGAAGCGCTCCATGCACACTGAAATGTTCATTATTAGGCCCAACACGTTAAGAACTGCCACCCCTGCTGCTCCTGTCATGCTTTGTATTGCTACTAAAGACTGCAATTGCAATCATTACTGCCGCCACGGTTGTTACTGCTATACTGTTACTACTCGTATTGATCCCTGTAATACTGTAACATTCTGCTACTGCTACTACTCCACATGTTATCGTTAATGTTCTTATTCCTACTTCAACGACAGTTCCTAATATTTGCTCCCACTCTAATACCTGTTTCAATGCTCATATTTACTCTAGTATTTGTACCCCCTGACCACAATATTTTCAGTCTCAGAGCGCCTGTCGAACGCTCGCCTGTCGAACGCTTACCTGTCGAACGCTCACCTGTCGAACGCTTACCTGTCGAACGCTCACCTGTCGAACGCTCATCCGTCGAACGCTCACCTGTCGAACGCTAGACTGTTGGTGTGGTCTTTGAAGTTAACATCAAGAAAAAGTTTTAAGCACTAATTTGAAGATGCATCAAACTTGATGGTGACAGAGCGACGAGCAGCTGTTACCTCCCCCCCCCCTTAGCACGACTGTGGGGACGATCATTCATATCTGGTGTTTTCATTTAAATAACATAAATCCTGGTAAATTCTGATAGAATTTCATTTTCTCTAAAGATATGAAGATTGCTGACGTCATTTCAGTGCTATTTACAAAAATAAACCCTTATAAAAGGTTACACAACATCAGGACTGCGAATTGACGTCACATTCGACAGGTGGCGTCAAGTCTTCTTCGAGGGCGCAGGTACCAGAAGCTCTCTTCCTGTCCTTTTTACCCTGCCAGTTGCTGATAAAGTGATGCACGGCACTCACCAAGAAGTGGTGACCGGGTTGAGTAATGAAGCTAATTTGTACTACACCTCACGGCGTTAAATTGAGGCATTCAACATGGAGATAAGGTTTATGATCGAGTCCCAGCTTCAGACATGACTTGGAAAGCTATAAGGTGGTATCACAACACTCGTACATCGCCTCGATGGTAACATCACGTTGGCTTCACTATATTGGTACCACCACATTGGTATCGATACATTGGTATCACCACATTAAGATCGTTATCTTGCAGTAAATGATATCCAGCATTGACCTGGATCAGTCTCTGGATCCCCACTAGTGATCAGGCCCCCATCTCATAAAACGGTCCACCTGAACACTATGTGTTCAGGCACCGATCTCATAAAACGGTCCACTTGGACACTATGTGTTCAGGCCCTGATCTCATAAAACGGTCCACCTGAACACTATGTGTTCAGGCCCCGATCTCATAAAACGGTCCACCTAAACACTATGTGTTCAGGCCCCGATCTCATAAAACGGTCCACCTGAACACTATGTGTTCAGGCCCCGATCTCATAAAACGGTCCACCTGAACACTATGGGTTCAGGCCCCGATCTCATAAAACGGTCCACCTGAACACTATGTGTTCAGGCCCCGATCTCATAAAACGGTCCCCCTGAACACTATGTGTCCAGGCCCTCATCTCATAAAACGGTTCACCTGAACTCTATGTGTTCAGGCTCCCATCTCATAAAACGGTCCACCTGAACACTATATGTTAAGGCCCCCATCTCATAAAACGGTCCACCTGAACACTATGTGTTCAGGCCGTCATCTCATGAAACGGTCCACCTGAACACCATGTCCGAGGTTAGGAAATCACTCGTGGTCATGAAGACCAAAATCAGTCTGAAGCTACCAAATTTATGAATCAAATGTTTACTTGGATCAATCAATATTCAAAATCACCAATTAGCTGATATTCATCCATTCTAGATGTAAATTTTAAAATGTTAACGATTTTAGGTCGTAGGTTAACAAATTCTTAAACAATGGCAAATTATATTCTGTTCAGAAAGAAAACCACATAAGCCTATCTCAAAATAACATGGATCAGTGCACACATTGTTCTTAGAGCCCGCATTTCTTCTCGGATAATAATGAGGGCTGGGTAATCGACGGCCAACGTTCGGGCAGGGATAAGACAATCAAATTACGACCGAATCAGAGGAAATAATATTTTCCATTTCCCTGAGTTTAAACCTAAGCCTCTCCACCTCATTTACTTCAACCAGCACGTTCATTTTACAAGGAATGCAAATAATGTGAAGGGAGGGGATGGCGCCTCTCTTACAAACACCCCCGTCTTCAGTTCTCTTCAGTCTCCTGGTAAGCACAATACGTCCCACCAGTGGAAACTTCCACGCCGCGACCAGGGAAGCCGCCTCATCCCTTCCCAACCCCATCCCCCCTTTCTCTCCTTGTTTCTTTTCACCCCCACGTTTTCCTTGTCGGTCAGAGCTATTTTCTCTCTTACAATGACCAGCAATTGATGTATTGCAGCTACGGACACATCTTTTGTCACTGGGCTTACCTGAGTCTGGCTCAACTTCCCTATATATATACATATAGGCATGTATGGCAGCGGCTCCTTAACTCACATAGACCCGCCCCTGACAACAGTTGCTTCCCAAAGTAATGGGGTGCTAATCAGAATGAGGAATTCCAACCATTTTTTATATAAAATATTGAAATATGTGATCGAAATATTATATGCCATCGGAATATTGTGCATATTTATTGTGTACTCTAAACTTCCTCGGATATTATTTGGTCGTGACATTTTTAGGTTTGCTCTTGCTTCTGCTTCTACTGTTCCCAGACTGTCTCCTCTTATCGGGAGAGTACCTGGCAAGCGACGGATACACCAACGGTAAGGAGGACACACCAACGATGAGGAGGACACACCAACGGTGAGGAGGACACACCAACGGTAAGGAGGACACACCAACGGTGAGGAGGACACACCAACGGTGAGGAGGACACACCAACGGTAAGGAGGACACACCAACGGTGAGGAGGACACACCAACGGGGAGGAGGACACACCACAGGTAAGGAGGACACACCAACGGTGAGGAGGACACACCAACGGTAAGGACAGTCACCGTGACTGGTGACAAGACTAAATTATGCGTGCAGCCAACGAACGCTTCAGGCTCAGTGTCTTCCTGCCACGGCTGTTGATATTATAGAAGTAGATGAAATGCGTCCAAATGCTTACGCAACTTAGAGCCAGAGTTGCAATCCTCTCAATTACTTTGGCACGCAGACCACTCCCAAAATAGATGAAAGCGCCGCCGCCGACCGCGTGGTGACCTGGCAAGAGCCTCGGACACTATCAGTTGTACACCGTGCGCTCAGTAGTCTGACACTGAATTGGAGCAATAAAATGGCTATGTGCCAGATGGTACCCCCACCTGTCAAGACAGAGTAACAGACGTGAAACGGAAACTATTGACAGGCAAGAGATCGGCATCAAATGCTGTAACTCGGTGATACGCCCCGTCGTGGCGGAAGGGAAAAAGTTTTACTAGCAGAGTCAAAACAGACGCATTTAGTACCTTAGCATCTTGACCTTTGCGTAACCAAACAGCATCGCGCCAGATGTTAACCGTTACTGATAAATGTACGCTATACGATAAGAGAAAGAAGCTGTTAGCTTCCTTTCAAAAACTCAGTAGACGAAAAATAATTCGATCCATTCGTTGTTTATTGTTATACTAACGCGAGACATTGCATACAGATGAAGCTCAACATCCACGCCATCGATACTGGTTCCGCAACCGTTAAATAAAGGCCACCCTAATAGGTTATTTCGAAGTCACCAAGATAGGCTAGTTCGGGGCCACCTTAATAGGTTAGTTTGAGGCCACATGAAACGATTACTTAGGGCCCATCGAAATAAAACAGTTTGGGGCCACCCAAATGGGGCAGTTTGGGGTCACCTAAATAGGTTAGTTTGGGGTACACAAATAGGTTAGTTTTGGGTACCCAAATAGGTTAGTTTGGGGCACCCAAATAGGTTAGTTTGGGTACCCAAATAGGTTAGTTTGGGGCACTCAAATATGTTAGTTTGGGGCACCCAAATAGGTTAGTTTGTGGCACCCAAATAGGTTAGTTTTGGGCACCCAAATAGGTAAGTTTGGGGCACCCAAATAGGTTAGTTTGGGGCACCCAAATAGGTAAGTTTGGGGCACCCAAATAGGTTAGTTTGGGGCACCCAAATAGGTTAGTTTGGGGCACCCAAATAGGTTAGTTTGGGGCACCCAAATAGGTTAGTTTGGGGCACCCCTATAGGTTAGTTGGGGCCCCCCAATTAGATTAGTTTGGGGACACCCATTTAGCATAGTTCAGGCCACACTAATAGATTAGTGGAACGATCAAACTTTATTTTGCTGCTTGCATAGAAAGTTCAAACAGGATGACGGGGCTGCAATCGTTCGCTGTCATATGAGCCTTTAGGCAGGTGCCTGACTGCAGTTTGTGGGCCTAGGCAGGTGCCTGACTGCAGTTTGTGGGCCTAGGCAGGTGCCTGACTGCAGTTTGTAGGCCTAGGCAGGTGCCTGACTGCAGTTTGTATGCCTAGGCAGGTGCCTGACTGCAGTTTGTGGGCCTAGCAGGTGCCTGACTGCAGTCTTGGCCAGTTTGTATCAACCATGATATAAGGCGGAGTTTCTCGCAGTTTATAACGTTATATTTCGCAAATAATTAAGCAAATAAGAAATGTGATATATCGAGCCAGTAACCATTCACCACATTCTCTATATGCGCATAGGTATAGCATTAACATAAATATTTGAAAGTGACAACTAAAATTGTACATTTACATTAAAGTGTAGATGCCAAAATTCTCTATTCAAGCTCCCGTACACAATGTTTCATTCAAAGATGCCTCACCTCGTTTACATGCAGCTCTACAAACTCCGGAGTACCCTAATTTTGTAGGTATACTTTAATTTTGGGGTTAAAATGAAACACGACCTCCCACCCATCACTGGTATTATTGAAACAGCCACAATCACTTGAGACACAACCCCTTCCCATCACTGGTGTCATTAGAACAGCCACAGTGACAGGGATCCCAACCACCTACTCGTCGCTGGTGTCATTAAAACAGCCACAGTGATACATCAATTCATTTATCAAAAAGAACAATTCTTTATTCAAGCCTGGTCTCCTTTTGGAAATCGTGTTCAATGACTACAAGTAAATTAATAAAGACCCAAAGGTCACATAATCTGATAGGATATTTGTTCGCTCCCTTTAGTGGATTGAATCAATTAAACGTCTTGAGAACATCAGAAGAACACTGTTTGAGAAATCGTAATTGAAGGAAGCTATATTAATGGATGAGATCGATTAAATGAAGATTAGAGAAAGCGCGATCTCAACAGAATTAATTATTGTTTCGAATATGATATATTTGTGAAGGTGCGAATTGTCGGAGATAAACTTGTGTTTATTTTTCCTATTGGTTGTTGCTGTGATGGACATTAATAAACTTGTCCTTATCATTCCTGTTGGTTGTTGCTGTGATGGACATTAATAAACTTGTCTTTATCATGATAATCGGTTGTTGCTGTGATGGACATTAATAAACTTGGCTTTATCATTCCTATTGGTTGTTGCTGTGATGAACATTAATAAACTTGGCTTTATCATTCGTATTGGTTGCTGCTGTGATGTACATTAATAAACTTGTGTTTATTTTTCCTATTGGTTGTTGCTGTGATGGATATTAATAAACTTGTCGTTATCATTCCTATTGGTTGTTGCTGTGATGGACATTAATAAACTTGTCTTTATCATTCCTATTGGTTGTTGCTGTGATGGACATTAATAAACTTGTCTTTATCATTCCTATTGGTTGTTGCTGTGATGGACATTACTAAACTTGTCGTTATCATTCCTATTGGTTGTTTCTGTGATGGACATTAATAAACTTGTCTTTATCATTCCTGTTGGTTGTTGCTGTGATGGTCATTAATAAATTTGTCTTCATCATTCCTATTGGTTGTTGCTGTGATGGACATTAATAAACTTGTCTTTATCATTCCTATTGGTTGTTGCTGTGATGGACATTAATAAATTTGTCTTCATCATTCCTATTGGTTGTTGCTGTGATGGAAATTAATAAATAAAGGCTGAAAAAAATACGATGTGGAACATAAGTTGAAAACAATTGGTGATGGTTCGCGGATCGATCGCGATTTAAGAATATACTGTGTATTAATCTAACCTGATCCATTGTGACACTTACCTCCGATATGTGTAATTGCTAGCTGCTGATGGCCGAATACTGAAAGTGTTATTAAATTAATTTCGCAGTGGATGGTAAAAAAACAGCGATGCGTAAAACGATGCGTCTACAACGCAAATAGGGGGAGTCATTATGTTTTAGACGGTGCTTTTGGTTCTTGAAGTCTTGAGAAACAGAGCATTTCTTGAATCCTCGAGAACAGGAAGAAAAAATACCTGGATTTAATAGAGCACCATATTATAAAGCCATACATTCTGTGCAGGTCTTCCAAAGGACCAAGATTTTTCTGAGTCGGAGACTAATTTAACTATAGCGATACAACTTCGATACCAAGCTCAAAACTCTCATGACCATTCCCAACGTTTTAAACTTGAGCCAGAGACGATCTCTCAAAACATGGAACAAGTCGTTAGGTTGTGTACCGCAGAGACGCCACGAGTTTGCTCAGCTCTACGACCGCCCACACTAGGGGCAAATTTCTGCGATCAATACCTCTCCCCCGCCGCTGTTTCTCCCTGTCTCACCCACCTCCTCTTCCTCTTCCTCCTTCACCTCCTGCTCCTCCTTTTCCTCCTCCACCTTCTATTCCTCCTCTTTCTCCTTTATCTTCTCTTGCCCTACCCAACCCCTCTTTTCCCATTAGTTCACCCCCCCCCCTCCATTTCTACACCCTACATTCAGCACCTCTGAAACTCACTGCCATTGTCAGAAAATTCTCTGCCATCAAGAAATATACGAGGTTTAGATGCCGCCCACTCTCACGTGTCGAGAATATCGGAGGTTTAGATACCGCCCACTCTCACCTGTCGAGAATGTATGAGGTTTAGATGCCGCCCACTCTCACGTGTAGAGAATATATAATGTTTAGATGCCACCCACTCTCACGTATAGAGAATATAGGAAGTTTAGAGGCCGCCCACTCTCACTTGTCGAGAATATCTGAGGCTTGGATGCCGCCCACTCTCACGTGTCGAGAATATATGAGGTTTCGATGCCGCCCACTCTCACGGGCAGAGAATATATGAGGTTTCGATGCCGCCCACTCTCACGGGCAGAGAATGTATGAGGTTTAGATGCCACCCACTCTCAGGTGTCGAGAATAAATGAGGTTTAGATGCCGCCCACTCTCACGTGTCGAGAATATATGCGGTTCAGATGCCGCCCACTCTCACGTGTCAGGAATATATGAGGTTCAGATGCCGCCCACTCTCACGTGTCAGGAATATATGAGGCTTAGATGCCGCCCACTCCCACGTGTCGCGTGAGAGTTGGTAGGGCTGGTATTATACGATAAGGAACCGGAGATGTTTTCTAACTGTTTCCTTCCACAGTCAGACGATTAATAATTTCTGATTGCATAATTTAATGATTCACCTTAACTTGGTCTACAACACTACAACACACAACGCTTGTTGTGAGCTTTACAACAATAAATTGCCATCCAACATCATAAAACAGATCATTTAAACTGTTTTTATTCTTAAAAACAGTTTATTCTTAAAAACAGTTTAAATTAAATAGTTTTTGTTGTATCATTCCTCGTTCATCTCAGCCCTTTCTACAGAAATATATTTGCAGATGCAACCAAGGTTATTAAATATTATTGGTTTTCCGTTTTCTATGAGCTCATGCGTCATTCAAAGATTTTTCTTTTCAAATTACTTACTTTCGTTCCTCCAGAATACTTCAATTACGTTTCAGAGGGAGAAAATTTATCCTCCGTCCAATGATGATAATGTCTGCCTCTGAAAAAAATTGAAAAGGCTGGCCAGGAATGAAATCGTGTTCGTTATTGGATTGTTGGTTGGGATTAAACAACACCAATGCGCTTAACCTGCTGCGCTGCGGATTGATGTCAACAACACCAATGCGCTTAACCTGCTGCGCTGCGGATTTATGTCAACAACACCAATGCGCTTAACCTGCTGCGCTGCGGATTTATGTCAACAACACCAATGCGCTTAACCTGCTGCGCTGCGGATTTATGTCAACAACACCAATGCACTTAACCTGCTGCGCTGCGGATTTATGCCAACAACACCAATGCACTCAACCTGCTGCGCTGCGGATTTATGTCAACAACACCAATGCGCTTAACCTGCTGCGCTGCGGATTTATGTCGACAACACCAATGCGCTTAACCTATTGCGTTGCGGATTTATGTCAACAACACTAATGCGCTTAACCTTCTGCGCTGCGGACTTATGTCAACAACACCTATGCACTTAACCTACTGCGCTTCGGATTTATGTCAACAACGCCTATGCGCTTAACCTGCTGCGCTGCGGATTGATGTCAACAACACCAATGCACTCAACCTGCTGCGCTGCGGATTGATGTCAACAACACCAATGCGTTAACCTGCTGCGCTGCAGATTTGTGTCAACTACACCAATGCGCTTAGGAACAAATCTTTACTTGCTTATTGAGATCAAGGGCGTGATATCTCGACGGTGAAATTTTAAGATTGGTGATTTTAATACAATTACTTCAATTTAAAATAAACCTTCACAATCTTGACTCCAAGGCTTTCAGGATTAACATTTCTCAAAATATTGGTAAACATAACAGCTCAACATGGATCCTGTTACGATACTTTATAGTAGAACATTTGATCACCGTCCATTGCTTCAGTTCCAAATTATGATAGTCGACATTGATTCTAATGTGTGTTTGAATGCAATTAGTGAGGTTAGTTCTCTGTTGTGACTTTGATAGAAGTAATGCACTACCGACGATAATTAAGAGTACCGATTCAATATCATATATTAAAGTACTCGTCACTGCATGGGTCACGAGCGATTTCAATACTCGTCACTGCATGGGTCACAAGCGATATCACTACTCGTCACTGCATGGGTCACAAGCGATATCAATACTCGTCGCTGCATGGATCACAAGCGATATCACTACTCGTCACTGCATGGGTCACAAGCAATTTCAATACTCGTCACTGCATGGGTCACAAGCAATTTCAATACTCGTCACTGCATGGGTCACAAGCGATATCACTACTCGTCACTGCATGGGTCACAAGCGATTTCAATACTCGTCACTGCATGGGTCACAAGCGATATCAATACTCGTCACTGCATGGGTCACAAGCGATATCAATGCTCGTCACTGCATGGGTCAAAAGTGATTTCAATACTCGTCACTGCATGGGTCACAAGCAATTTCAATACTCGTCACTGCATGGGTCACAAGTGATTTCAATACTCGTCACTGCATGGGTCACAAGCGATATCACTACTCGTCACTGCATGGGTCACAAGAGATATCACTACTCGTCACTGCATGGG
>SDVV010041683.1:0-10411 GCA_016164225.1 Gammarus roeselii | reverse complement strand
GTTTTCTCAAAATCCCCTTGATACAAAGACAAAGAAGACGCTTCTCATGCATACGCTGATGTCAGGCAAAATGCAGTATGAATAAATGTTTACATAAAGTTGTTAGTAAAGTTGCCGCTGTAGCAAAAACAGTGTGTGACCCTGTCACGGTATTATATATCAATTAGAAATAAAGACTCAGATTATTGAATAATGCAATGGTTTCAAATAAAAAACCTTTAATAGCTTAGAAAGTAGATTAGCTATTATTTTGTTATGTAAAAATATGCGTTCAGCCCATTTTGTGCTCGAAAGGTTATCGAGACCATATAATTGCCTAGATATCCGATTAATACTATGGGCAGTGTGTATTTAGATGAGTAAATAGGTGTTCCTACGAAGACATGACTGACCTGACAAACACCACACAGCCGCACTGATGCCATGCACCGCCGGATGGAGGGACGACCAAACTCATTCTACGTATCTGTGCCACCAATTCAATTAATGATTTTTTTCGGTAAAAAATATAATCAGAAATGTCCATAAATGAGATGTCACGTGAGTATTCTGACTCAGAAGCGACACCATTTTTTTCCTTTTTTTCCATTACAGTAGTAATGGAACTTTCATGTGCTATCGGTTATAATGATACAAACCTTATTCTTAATTTCCGTTATATTTAAACTTAATGTAAATCAAATTGTATGTAGTTAGGAAAGTTTTTATGGTTGTATGTTTACAGCCAAATGTCTGGAGGAAATACAAATGTGTAAATACAAACTATAAAGCATTCAATCTCGGTGAACAAAACGCGTAATCAAAAATAAGGTCTCTATCTTTGTAACCGATATTACAAGGTTTGGGAATTTCCCAAAATTTCCCACATATTGATTGTAAACCAAATGTCACATTGAATTTCTAATAAAATTTACAAGTTTTCTGACCGCACAGTGTTTAAATGATGAACGAACGTACAAACTGCACGTATATAAATGACGTTAACATACAAATAATACAATAACTGAGTAAATTATGGACAATTCCGTTGATTTACGCTCTTAACAATACAGTTGTCCAATAAATGTTGAAATAACCTAACTAAACCCGCATTTCCATCGGAAAATAGCTACATGTTTAATACGTGCACCCTGCGAAATAAATTACTTGCGTTCAATGCAAAAGGCAACTGGTCACTCTGAAAGAAATATATAGAAAGGAAAGTTTCAACCGGTTTATAACAGGGAAAAAGTTATACCAAAGGTCTGTAGTACAACTCTCACAGGTTTTCTGACCTAGGCCACTCGGCATAAAATATGTGCCAAGCATCCTCGTACTGGGTATCCTGATGTTCCTTAACGTCCATTTATACAGATAAGCGCTGCCATTCGAAAGTATAACTCGGATTAGTACAGTTTTCTTTCTCTGCAGCAAGTTACAGATGGGATTATACCATTTTGGCTTTTCAAGGGGTGCAAACTTTCCAGTTACAATCGTTAAAAATGTCGCCACCGGGATCACAACGAGTAAAGGAAAAATCTGGGTGATCATTTTTCATTGCCATGTTGTCGAACGAAGAGTTTCAAAATTCAGAATTTTCCATAATCAGCAACGGGATTACTTTTAGTTATTTGTTTCTCTCTTTTTCGTCATCAATTGTCAATGGTGACATAACTTTGTATAATAATGTCCGTAGGAAATGCACACACAAGATCTAACTTGTTAATTCAATGTTTGTAACACATTGCCCCGAGTAAACGGTTACAACAAATTTCCCAGACAGACCCAGGCTGCACTGACTTTGAAAAAATTGTAATAATACAGATACAGACACTAGGCCGCATCCCCCAGAAAGAGGGGTGGCCGACGGCAAGGTGCACCGCACACCCTCATACGCTCACACTCACACAACTTAGCCCTTTTGTGCTTAAGGGTCCGGCCGGTACCCCCTCAACATACACTCTGGGTCACGAATGCAGTCCGAGGATCACTCGTCAGCAATAAGGCAATTAAAATGTACCATCACTTTGTTGGCACAACTCAAAGGTTGTTCATCAATTTTTTTTTTACTCTATTCATCGTTAATTCTTTTTAGCTTAAGTGAATGAGAATCAAGCTGCACTTTGAAAATATTCGTGTATTTGTTTCATTCAATAAGTTGATCAATATTCTTGGAACTAAATATCTCGACAATGGTTGTATTTTGGACGAAATCTAGAACGACATTTATAAGCGTTCACATCACACATTAGCTTAGCTGATACTTTGCTAACATTTTTCCGGAGCAGCTGATAAGCTACCAAAGCCGAGGGTGGGCAAGCCCTGATTAAATAACGTAATTTCGGCACGTTCACGTGGCAATCCCATAATGATTTTTGCCGCGTTGAAAACATGTTGAAATTACAATATGCTCTGATTTCGGTGCAATTACTTTAATTGAACTGTTTGACCTGCTGTCTATACTACAAAACTTGCAATGTAGGTATATGTTATCATTGATGTTACACATATATACAAATGGAGATTATCCGTATCCCTTTTAATCGCATCTATATAAAACAATTAATTGACTACGGTTGCGGCTTATAGGCTCAGTTTGCATTAAAGAAGTGGCACGGAGTAAGCGTGACCATTTGTTTCTCATCTATCGTCTCATATTGAGTTTTATTGAATATGACTTTTTCGAATTTCGCTGTAATTTACAAGATACAATCGGAAACCTAAGCAATATCTGCTCATAGCCATGGTCTTCAATAGAAATAATCAAACCTATCCAAAGATTTCTGTTCTATCTCTTCAATGCATTATTTGTCATTGTTAAATACTTCAACCAATGCACAACCCTGTCGCTTCATCAATCAACAAAATGAGATTCTCCAAAGCCCGGTTCCCGAGGCTATGCGACATATGGAGGTTAGAATTCAAACGATGTTTTGCACAGTTTTATCTTCTTTACTCCAGCATCCCTTTAATAAGTTTTGAAATTCCATTAAGCAAGTACATTTTGATGTTCGACTCGAGAGTGATTGGTGTTTTCTGTTCCGAATGCAAAGTAGTGCAAGTCATTCACAGAAACCGAATAAAGTGAACGTCGATATGACGTCAGAGGATCGGGCATCCATTCGAACATGGAGTAAATCAATATTATGTTCACGAAATACGGTTAGCATAGCTCTATTGATCGTGAAATAAGCTAAATATCAGATTCTCTTGGTTTATTGGTGGCAGTACGCCTGAAGATTGACTGAGAAATGGATCAAGCTTGGTGAATAAAAAGAATACCAGAATTGTCTCTCCAACATTAATCATCATCGATAGCGAGGTTCAGCTAATATTATTTTTTACCGCACACTGCATATCACTCGAGGCATTGAGCAATGATGCCATTAAGATTTCAGTCTCCGGAGAATTTCAGTATCTTTATAACAACTTCAAAATGTATCAAAGTTTTGCAGATCAATATTCGTTTCAATTGTACAGAATTCCACTTCCCGCTGAGGCATAAAACGTTTGCTGCCGTAAAGAAACACTCCAGCCCTTTGTCGAGTAATTATCTTCCGCTCGACATTCTTCCTGGCCTTCTTCTATTCCACGATATTCGCATAAATGTTCATGATGGCAAGAATACTAAAGGAGGTCTGATCAAATTATGTTAAACTAATGCAAAGACCCATTTGTTTATCGGCTCTGTGTCGACCTAGAGAATTACGTATATCGTTAGTGCCGATCATTTTCGGGGCCCGCTTAAGATAGGAGACCTCTCGTGGATTCTATAACTTTATAAACAAAGCAGATTGATTGGGATTCCTCATTTACAGAGACCAGTGTTTCATAAAGCATAATTATACATAAAATCTTTTACTACGCCTCATTAACATTACCTTCATAGTTCCATACGTCCATAGGGACAGAAAGCGAAACCAAATAGACGAATTTTAAACTCGTGTAAATTGGGTATTGCAGAAACTCGTTTCCCCTGAAAGAGGAAACGCGGCGATTCACTCGACAATAAATCGTTGTAACACTAATTGGGTTTTCATATTCTTTTTCCTTGTCTTCCTCGTATGAATGAGCTCGGCTCCACGAACTACGAAGTCATGACCGTGGCATCTGACCTTGTGGACCAACGAGCTCCTAACGGTGAGTTTGGTAGCTGTACCCTCCTGTCAAGTGCAGAGCTGGACACCGTCGGAAGCCTCTTAACTTCAAATCCTCTTACGGAAGAGGAAAATGGAAACATGAAAACAATTTTCCATGCCGGCATCCGGCAATCTTGGGTAACGAGGTCGGGAGTTAAGCTCTGTTTTTTTTCGGTGTTGCAAAATAATTCAGTGCTTGGTAACAGAATGTTGATCGAGTACCGTCAGAGGTGTGAAGTCAATTAGAAACATAGTAAACAATCCGCTTTCTGATTCCCGATCTTTTACCTCTAAATGGTGGTAAAATATGTGTCGAATAAAAACACCAACAGGGAAACTGATAGAATCGAATCAATTTTCTTCGCATTTTTTATTTTTTAATATGCTTTCGTAGTGATAGCTAACATTTTTTGAGCAACAAATTGATTTGAATAGGACAAGAAGGAAAAGCTTGTCATGTGTAGGACAATTTCTTTGGTCAGCTATCAGCGTAATTCTTCGAACGCTCTTGAAAACGTGTTCAATGAAAACGGAACCTGTCCTTTTTATCCACGACAGTCCATCGCATAGTTCATGGATATGTTCACTTTATCATATCCTGAATATCGGCGAGAGCTGATGTGATACAATAGTGCAAAGTAAAATGCAACTGTTTCCAATGCCAAATCATTTATATGTATAGTAGACGAATGTTTCATCATGCGATAGGATTCTTTCATCGTGAACCACCAAGTGGACGTATCAGTAACGAAACAAATCAGCAAGTCGTGCTCACTCATGACAAAATACTTGAACCAGAAAATTTCAAACTAGATGGCCGGAAAATAACATAATACTATTACTAACATGAATAATCTTATGCTCCGCATTTCGATCTGATTCAAATCCATTAGGTTGACGTCAAATGTCGACAAGGCGCAGGTCATGATATTTTTCAAAATTAAAATAGCTATTCCTAACACAAAAAAAATTAAAGGTCAACCGGTTGCATTTGTTGCAAAAACAAAGTTTCTCAGTGTAATAGTTGATTGGACGCTTAGCGGCTACGAGGGAGCCTAAATGAGTCAGACGGGCCAACTCCATAAAGGGGCCTTTGCCTGCGGTGGCGAAGTGTAGGGCCCCGGCCCCAGCGAGTCCCTCAACCCACCCTGTTCCATATCCTGGCTGGTGGGGATGACGTCGTGATGATGTCTCAGCGGTGTTGACTCGAACTCAGCCTGTGCCCCACCTGGGTTCATGCCCACCGACACTTTCAAGACACCAGAACCACAACAAATGCACTGCGTTTTTCCAGGGACAAGAGAACAATCCCCATCATTGCTCTCTTTCGAACATCGAGGCCACTTTGGCCCTGACTCTTCTAGTCCATATCCCACTTGAGGCCATCCCTGCACGCGTCTGGTTGGGGTAGGTTGCAGTGTGGCTGAGGGCATATAGAACGCTCATGTAACAATGTGCTGGTGTACTCGGTGAAAATTATTCCACACAAGTGGCCTCTTCTTAACTGTTATTCAGAAATCAGTAATGACACTACACCACGCCCTGAATTGGCAACCCCTTTCCCCCCCCATTGGCTCAACACGTGCGTGTCAGAAGATATCGTGGATTTTTGGTAGTACTCTCGGGTGGTTTGCGCCAGCACAGGTGAAAACGCTACTGAGAAACAAAAACATCAACCAGAGACTTTACTGGAAAGATCAAGTCTCATTTGTTGAGGGTAACTATACAAATCATGAGTAATCCTTTACAAAATTTAGCATTGACCTACGACTCCAGTGAAAAGTTGTTAGTACTACATTCAGCCTCATATATCCCTTTCTGACTTGTTGTGTTAACGTGTATGGTTCTACATTCAAAACAAACCTAATATTGATCATTCCTATTCAAGAGCGTGCCATTACAACACCATCACATGCTTTCAGACGTGACTACACACGTTGCCTCTCTTTTGCCAGTGGAATATCCTCTCACTGTGACAAACCGTGAATGTTTCCGCTGCAGTGGTTGCTTGAAAGCTCTCAATCAATAAATGTACGTTGATTAAGATTGTTTTATTTAAGACAGCCCTATTTATAAATTATGTAACATTAAGGATTTGCAAATTCACCGTAACTCATTGACACGGTCTCAACAATTTTTTAAATACAGTGATGCTAAAAGTTAGAATTCGATATTTATAGATCAAGGGACGAGTAGGATTATAGCTAAACTATAAAGTGAACTAACATTATGCATTTCTGAACTTGTACATGCAGAAAGTCTCTAACTATATGTTTCTACTGCTATGCGATTTACCTTGTCCACTATTTGTTACTCATCAGTTTCATTATATGGAAAATTTCATTCAATTTTTTCCTCTTTTATGTAATCGATATTTCATTTATCTTGTTCGTGCAGAAACCTGTTCAATTATTAGACCGAATTTTAATGATTCATCGAGATGTTTTGTTCTATGCTAATGTAACACGTCATGTTAACTATGCAGTTAATTTATAAATTTGAGTCTTCGTGTGCCAAACGATGTGTGAGTACTACTCTATAAAATTTCTTGTTGCACATTTTCTATTCGCAGTTTCTGTTGAATGTCAGTTGAAACATTAAATTCTCATGAAGAAGTAAATGTCGGTGACCCTACTTAATTTAATTATTTTGAGGGAAATCTGTATAATCTGCAGTCCATAATATAAACGTACAAGTTTAGTTATCCGTTAATATTATGTATATCGGGGCGGAGCCGCATGGGACCGGACCCTCTGGTTGTGTGACGCCGGTTGCGTTAGTGAAGCTGAACTGTGCACCAGTGTGCTTGATAATTTTGTCCACGTTAACTCACAACAGCTCAACATTTTCCCCATCGCTTTCTTAATGTTAATTATCATGATGTTTTTGCTGCGGATTTTGTTGTCGAGTATATCAACTTGATTCCGTGTCACACCACAGTCTTCGTCAATCCACGGAATTTTTCGAGTTCGAATATCCGTCCGTATAGACTTCATCGTGCTTTCTCTGCAAGTCAGAGACCGTGCTTTCACTTTTTGCAAGGCGATGAAGGCAGTTTGGAAGCGAATTTTCCAGATGAGCATTTGTATTGCCATTGGATTTCTTTCCTGACTTGGTCATGACTGCATTCACTGTCACTGTTAATGTGGCGAACGAGAGGAGGGGTATGGAGATGGGGTGAAGCTTAGAATGTGGGCTTAATTGGGCAAAGAACACGAAAGGGTCTCTGCGGTTACCTCGCTTCCCATTTATAGAGGGTAGAGCAGCCGGGCAGAGCCTACCAGCTAAAATTCCACCCATACACTGATGGAATAAAATGAGCCTTTTTGTGTATCACAAACACATAAACACTGTGTTGTCGATATGGCACACAATTCGTTTGCCCCGGTGGGCTTTTGAGAAGTTTAAAAAAGCCGATTTAACATTTGCCGTGTATAATGTTCAGCAGAGCAAATGAAGTGTTCTCCTCTATTTATATATCAAGCAGAGGGGGAACTAGCCACACAACCTCACCCCACGACTGTCCTCACGATTGTCAGTCAAAGTAGATAACTATTAAAATATTCACGTAGATAAATGACACGGTAGATATTTCTGCTGATAGCTTACGCTTCAAGATCTTCCGGTCAGACAATTCCTGTCCGACATTAATTGAGAATGGAAGTAACGCTGGTCTTGATGATTTTTAATGCCGCATTAGATCAAGGGTATCACTATGAACTCCTGTACAAATATCTTTCTGAGGCTGTTGCTGGATGGTTGACCTTTCGGATGAACCGTTATTAATTAATCACATGCAATGTGGTGTGGTATACGTTGAGAGGAGTGTCCTGGTAAAAGTTGCCTCTGGTATCACTCAGGGTTGGTTGTGTCCGTATGCGTTTCTGCTTATTCTCTACACTGCTGATGTATTCTCAATTCTATAGCAACACACCTTATTTGGGATAGTTCATGAGGCTCTCACGAAGTATCTTCGGTGATTTGTTGGTTCAAGGAAATATATTAAATGATCAAAAAACTATGACGATGGTTTTCTCATTTCGTGTAACTCTTACTCCTCGATTTCTGGTTCCCTAGCTTTGATTATATCATGTTTGTTGAGTATCTGGCTTTCACCTGTTGTTTGCGAGCCTTCTCAGTGTGGCTGTTAAATGTGTGTTTCGGAAGATCGGTATTATTGGGAAGACGTGGATATAGTTTGTTAATCAAGATCTTTCAATAAATTTTTTTCCACCTTTGCATGAGTATTAATCACATGAGTATTAATCACCTGTTCTTGATTACCTCTAGCTCATCTGGTCATGGTTACTTTTTGTGGCTTCCATATGATACTTTTCTTTTTATAAAATACAACATGTCATGAAGTGTGTATTTTCATAAATATTTGTTTCATCCAGAATATGCACCGTGCTGTTTCGTTACACGAAGTCGCCCTGAGCATAACGGGTGCAGAACTCCACACAATGTACGGTCAACAGCTGCCATGTGGAATTCGCGTGATGACTGTATTCGCAGGTGTCGATAAGCATTCTTGTAACGAGATATTCGCTTTTTAAAATCATAGAACAACTCATTTTTTTATTCGTACCCACCACTCTGATCTACCTTCGTTCTGTTAGGGAGTTGTTGACGTTTGAAAGATAGCTCTAATCCCACGTAGTTATTCCTCAACTCTTCATGTGAAAGATTGTGAGAAAATAATGAGATCGCTCTACACAAAGCAAACGCTTCCTAATAACAGGAATTGTATGTTCAATTTTAGATGCATTAAATTTTTGAAATGGATTCTAAAATCAAATTCTGTAGACAAATTGCAAGTTCATTCAAAATCTTATAATTGCTTTTGCTGTTTCTTGTTTCCAGCTATCCACCATTCATTGCTTCCTTCCAATCTCCTCTTATCACTTCCCATCCACGCGGGATTCAGAACAAAAACCAAAGTCCACTTTTGATACTCGGGTAAATTCCCACAGTGATCCAACATTCTGCACTAGATTGCATTCAGCCGATATATCGTCTTTCTCATTGAAGTTGGACGTCAAAATATCCGTGCTTAACAGAATGCATAATTTATTAGAGGTTTGCTGTAGTCAGCGAGAAACGAGGGAAAAAATGACTGTAGAATTATTCTAATCTCGATGTCGCTTGAGTTGGGAACAGGGATTTAGAATTTCTTTTTGCTGATGGATGGGGAACTGGCGACATATCATTGTGATGAACAATTCTGTTGCAACGTGAGCGGTATGGAAATTTCAAATTCGTAGACACGTGCATCGGGAAATAACGCAATTCTGAAGAAAGCATACGTAAATCAGTTGTTGAATTAAATAACAATTGCAGCTTCAAAGGCAACTCATATATTTGTTTAGTTCATTTATGTCGTTACTAGAGAAAAATTGTGGAAGTACGATATTCAAGCAACGAAAAGTGATATTTCGAGACGATTACGACCGGGCAATTTGGGCATAAAAAAGTTAGACCGAAATGGCAATATTGTGCAGAAAGTGGAGCGATCGTAACGTAGGATATAATGCTATTGTAGAGCTGCGATTAATTAACTTCATGTAATTCCCAGCAATAAAATCCCTGCACATTCTGTGCCTCAAGTTTCCTCTGTATCCCTTCAATACAACAGCAAAGTGAATGCTTCTCGTTCATGTGCTGTTACCACAAAGAACATATTTTTGATAAATGTTGACATGGAGTGGTTAGTAAAGTTGCTGCCTCTGCAGACGGAGTTTGACGCTGTTGCGGTGTTAAAACTCAATTAATACTCACGTTATTGAACAATGCAATTGTTTTAAACACAAAATCAGTACATGATAAGAAACAAAATTAGCTATTATTTTGTTCCGTAAAATTTTTAGTTGAGCTGGTTTTGTTATAAAAAAAGGTTATCGACCCCATATAATTGCCTAGATGTCTGATTAATACTATGGGCAGTCAGTATTTAGATGATCAAATAGGTGTTCCTAAGCAGACATGACTGACCTGACAAACACCACACAGCCGCACTGATGCCATGCACCGCCGCGTTGAGGGACGACCAATACTCATTCTTCTTATCTCTGCCACTAATTTAATTTAGACTCATTACATGATTATTTTTCGCGACATTTTTGAACGCAGAAATGTCCACAAATGAGATGTCACGCGATTATTCTGACTCTGAACCGACATCATTTTTTTTCCATTCTTCAACAGGAATATTAGGGGATACAATCACAATGGAACTTTTATGAACGCGGTTTGGCAATTTCCCCAAATGATACGAATTTCTTAGAAAATTTGCA